>ML280424.1:100795-155871 GCA_005239495.1 Nicotiana undulata
AAAAAAAAAAAAAAGGGGGGGGGGGGGGGGGGGGGGGGAGAACATTAACCTGCACAAAAGCACGACAAGATTTTTCCCTGGGCATTGTTTGTTGTCCACCGTTGGATCATCTGTCTCTCTTGCATTTGACCAATACACATACTTTAGCAATTTTTCACCTTCGGCCATGAATCTCTCCGGAATAAACTCCTCTGGTTTATCAAAAATCTTTGGATCTTTTGTAGCAAAAGGCTGATATCCAAATATCATTTCACCTTTCTTGATTAAGAAAGTTGAATCATGGCTTTGGATTAAGATATCTTCTTTGGCTTTACCATATTGGAATGGAACTGGAGGTTCAATTCTTAATACTTCATACACTACTGATTTTGTTAAACTCATCTTGTTGATTGCTGATAGAGTTATTGTCCCACAATCTTCTTTGATAATTGTCCTGATTTCATTTGCCAGCCGAGTGTGTAAACTCTTTCCTCCATTCGCGACCCACTTGATCAGTGCTGGAAATAAAACTTTCATCCCACCATAAGCATTGAAACCTGAGCGTAGGTGGCAAAATAAGACAGACTTTGTATTAATCCGTCTTACTCGTCTAAGTCTAAACAAGTTGGGTTTTGACCTATTCGTTGATTTGACTAAACTAGTTTAACTTAAAATGACCCGTTAAACTTTAATCAAAACGAAAATCAAAATGTGTAATCTAACGGGCAAAAAAAAAACTTTATAGAAATAATCAGCTATATTCATTATTTACTTTTCCTAGCTGATATGCATGAATTATACACTGATTATACACAACTATACACACATTATATCTGGATTATTTATATATTAATATATCTATAGACTATTTTAAGTTTAAACGATTGTGTGACCAACTATTTATGTTAATTCAAACATAAAAAAAGCAAGTTTCGAAGAACTTCAACTAATAATTTAAACAAACTATATTACTACTACTTTCAGATTTTTATTGCAAAAGAAAAAAAAAAGGAAAAGTTAAAAAGGTCAGAGAGAAGGTCGGATCATGTTGGAGAAATTGGGTTATGACTCGATATTTGACTTATTTTAATCTGGGCACCTTGATCTAATCAAACTTTGAGTGGGTTCAATTATGAACTTTTTTATTTATTTGATCCGTTCAATTTTGACATACCTGCAAGAAAGACTAAGTTGTGACAAGCTTCGTCTCTTTTGATTCCATTCTTCTCTGCTTCATTCAGTGTACTTTCAGCATGCTTGTTAAAAGCATCATAAAGCTTCTGGTAATTTGATCTCACTAGAAAAAATGGCAATGGAAAAGTATGCAACATTAAATCTTCCAGAAAGTTCGGTAAAAATTTTAGACCTAGACTAAACAATGGAGCAAGTTGAGGCAACAGCCATATATCAAAGAGTTTTGATCCATTAGAGCCAAGATTTGTGTCAAGGGGATTGGTCTTGTCGCATAACAAACGAAAAACAAAGTCGAATGACATAATGTCGCTATTATTGTTGAAATTCGCTTTGCCATTTTGGGAAATCTCATTTTCAAGATTTACGAAAAGGCCAGAAATTGAGCTTCTAAATAAAGGAATAAATTGATTATGAAGCTGGGAGACTAAAGATAAAAAGAACCCTTTAAGTGTAGCATGTGTTGACTCAGAAGGATCAAGATAAGCACAAGGACGATATCCACCGTAGAAATCAGTAGATGGCACGTACGTGCCATCAAGAACGTTCATTTTTTCGACTTTAGAGTTGTCGAAAAGAACGGGAAATGTTTTGGCATCGAGGAGGACAATGACTTTGGGATTTTTAGCAATGAATGGACCTGGTGGCATGTTGGTTCTAAAGACAGTAGAGTTGTATTTTTGCATTTTGGTAAGAAAGAATTCGTCTGTGCCGAGGTTGTAAAAGTAGTCATATCTATCTTTAATGGCTCCAAAAAATGGGAAACCATAGTCTCCTGGGATTTCTCGAACTGGAAGATTGGAATTAGAAGTGGCTGAAGATGTGGAAAATGAAGACATCTTTTTGTTGTTGTTGTTTTTTGATTTGGAGAAGAAATCCTATGGCTTATAGAAGGCAAGGAAGGAGCTCAATAAACATTGATACAATACTTCGTAGTGGTGGGGCTATGGTTAGAGTTGACATTTTGATAAGTTTATTTCACGATGTCACTAATTAGAATTATTTAAAATTTTGCTAAACTATCATAAGAAATAATACCATGTGCATCATGTCTTTTTTGCTTGTGTTGGGATAAAACGGTCCAATGATACTCTTAACATGATATATTATTGTTCGCTTTGGGCCAAACCTCCACGGTTTTTCCCAAAAGGTTACACACCATTAAGAATATCCAACTCTTTATTAGTATCTTATTTTACTTTTTCTACTTAGTTTTCACGTGGGACTTTGTTCACATTCTCCCTAACAATTTCCTCGCGACGATTTTATGTGATTTTTAGATAGAGTAATTTTTAGTGACAAAAGAAAGTTAAGTGATTATTCAAGAAATTAGTCATGTATTTTGGTCTAGTAGATATGAATAGTACTTCGTTGAGGTGGGTTGTAAGTGGGGTTCAAGTGGATAATTTAAAACCAGGAAATTCTTTTCCAAAATTATAGCAAGCAAATACCTATTTCTAGGGGTGAACAAACTGGACCGAAAAATCATGTCAAATAGACATGTCAAACCAAACGTTTAAGTAACCCGATTAAGTTTAGTTTTTGGTTTGATATTGAGCAAAAAAATTCGAACCATACCGACATACAAATATATAATTTATATATATATAATTTTAAGACTTAATATAGAATTTTCTTAAAAATATCTAGAAATATTTGGGATCTTGTCATAGGATGCAATATTTAATAAAACTATGAAGTGCATTCATTTCATTTTACTTTAAATAATGGGTTGTATCACCTTTTTATCAGTATTATTGAAACGCATCAATCATTTCTTTGTTCTTCCATATTTACATGTCAAGATTTCTTATATCTTTTTCAAATTTAAAATGGTATTTCGATAATTTAAAATTAAATAGAACATATCATTATTTAAATATCATATTGATTTTATATTTAATTATTAAATTCGATTAACCTTGAAAGCGTACATCAACGAAGAACTATTGTTAGACACGAAGAAAATAACTATCATGTGTTATTACAAAAATTCTCCCATAATTTTTGTTTAATAGATCATATGTATGTTTGTTAATTTTTTCAATTTTTACTAAAAATATATATTCACTTATCAAACTTTATCTATAAGTTTAACAAAGTAAGGTTGAAATCTATTCATGTAATAACAGAAATTCAAGACACCCGAAAAATCTGACAGAAGGCCAATATAGTTCATTTGGTTTGGTTTTTATCAAAATCGGACCAACCCGATCCATATACACTACTTGTTTCTCTCGGTTGTAAATTTTTCTCCGTAGGGACAAAATCTATCCATTGCGACGACTGGCCACATTTGGCAGATTCTCGTCCAACCGTAGTGGCTGTTTATAGTTGAATTTTGAAGAGTTTCTTACTCCTTTATCTTTTTTCTTTATTACTCCTATGTATAAAACCTTGATTTGCTAAATAATGCAGTCCTAATTAAGAAGTCGATAAGTTCGGGTCAAGGAAAGACGTGCTACTGATGATGCACAATAATGCTAATTTCCAACTGCTTAATTAATTAATTGACCAAAGAATACATATTTTATGTACCACCATATCCCACATGCCTTTTTCTATTTTTGTTGTCTGTGTATCTTTTTGTGTTCATCATGTGCTCGACAAACTGGCAAACCGAACAGTAAACATTAGCCCCTCGAGTTTATTTTAATTGATTTTTTGGTTTTAATAATCAATAATGTTTAATTTTTTTATATACTAAGAAGGAATTAATTAACTTTTTTTTCCGGTCTTTAAAGTAAAGAGTTTCATATTTTCAATGAAAAAAATATATAGAAATAGTAAAGGTTAACATAATTAATTTTATTGTTAATTAATATTTAAAACGATGAATTCCTTAATACGTATGAAAATATTCAAAAGAATTAATTATAGTGGACCGGGTGAGTAATAATCAGAAAAATGAAGACCGATCTAGAGAATCGGAAAAAAATATAGAAGCAGGACGTTTAATTAACTGCTTAAACTAATATAGCATGGTGTATTAGACTAGTAGTTTTGAGGATGCGGTAAACAAAGGTGAGATTGGTTTTATGGTCATTACAAATGTTCGTTTATAGAATGTCGGAATTCAACATTTATTAAATTTTCGTTTGAATAATTATGCTAATAATCTCTTACAAACTATTGACAATTGGATACTAAGGGTGTGTTTGGTATGAAGGAAAATTAAATTTTGGAAAAAGTTTTTCAATTCTTTTATGTTCGGTTGGCCTAAATATTTTTCTCGTAAACTCATTTTCAATTGAAGGAAAAAAATTTCACTATCAAGAGAAGGAAAATATTTTCCAAAACTCTTCTCAACTCTATTTCCCATCCCCACCAACCCACCTCCACCCACCCACCCAATCCCACTTTACCTCACCATAAAAAAAATATTATTAATAGTACTTTCTTTTTGTGTTATAGACAGATTTTTTTTTCCACGAATGAGTAATTTTTTTTCATGATATCAAAAAGTATTTTGTTTCATTTTGACAAAAAAATACTTTCTTTTCATGTAGAAAAAGTATTTTTTATTATCTCAACAAAAAAAAATGTATTTTCTTTTCATGATGTAGAAAAAGTATTTTCTTTTATTTCAAAAAAATGAGCACTTTATTTTTATGTTGTAGAAAGAGTACTTTTTTTTTCAACAAAAAAAAAAAGTATTTTCTTTTAGTTATGGAGCATAAATTTCAAGGTTATTTTGCGTAAAAAGTAAAGCAACACATTAGTTCATTTGAGTTTGTGTGAATTTTTAGAAACTTGGGAGAGTGGGGGGGGGGGGGGGGGGGAGGGTTGAGGAAAGTAGCATAAAAAAATATTTTTTACTCTCTAACCAAAAACTAAAAAATATTTTCCGGAAAGTATTTTTCACTCACCAACCAAGGAAAATGAGTGATAAAATCACTCATTTTCCATGAAAATATTTTCCATGAAAAATATTTTTCGTCATACCAAACGCGCCCTAAGTGTGCTGTTTGATCATGCTTGATAACAAAATCTAAAATTAAGAAAATTGTCATTCAAAGCTTACTGCTAATCCTTTACATTTAATATAGCAACTAATTCGACCTTCTAAATTTTAGTAAATATTTCACCTCGTACCCTATTTGCATATTTCCATTTAACTTATACTCATATTTTTACGTAATTTAACCTTTTGACAACTTTACTATTATTAGAAATCTGGGAAAAATAGTCCACAAAAACCGATTAAAATCGATCGATAATGGCCAATAACCGTCCAAAACGCGACCATTAACGTGTGATCGGTATTTTGAAGGTCGGAAGAGCATACCGACATTGTTGTGAAGGCACAACCCAATGTCACACAAGGAGCTATTGGACCGAGATCAGGAAATATGGCCACGTTAATTTTGAATCCAGGTGGAATAGTGGGCGTAAGAGCGATTCTATTAATGAGGATTAGTGGTATATGACTTGGGGGGTTTATGCCTATTGTTGAATAAGAAAATGTATGTTCCTCTCGTCTCCTCGCCCTTAGTCTAAACTTCTCATCTCCCTTTTTATTTTTGTTCTTAATTACTCTGTTACTTCAGTAGTTTCTATTGTAATCCAGTAGTTTGAGAGTTGCAATTATTATCTCAAAGTTGTAATAAATGTTCCGATCATTGTTAATATAGTGAGGAGTTTCAGTATTGTTAGATTGGTGCTTTCATTCATCGGACTCCAACGAAGACGATGTTTCTACCTAGATTCAGTGGCTACGACAACACAAAGAGCTGTATTTTTCAAGCCAAATTATACTTCACATACCTTGATTTCTCCAAAAAAGATTGGATGCCTCTTCCTTCCTTCTAAGTTCAAGTCTGACCTCTGCCTCTTCCTTCATTCTTGGTTAAAGCATCTTTTTCATTATTTAGTTAAATTAAAACAATTGTGTGTGTTTTATTTATTATTTTTAAACTATTTTTATGAGAAGTGGCTAAAAATATACGTTTCTCCAAAAAAGCTGGAGTCAAAGTGTTAAGTTCAAGAAATAGTTATGACCCTCGTAATGTACATGATGAGCTGCTAACATCCATCGGATGGAATCATTTTGGGCTGCTTAATCTCCTAATATTCTACATATTTTTTTTTATTATTTAAAAATATCAAAAATATCATGAAAATTAGGTCAAATGATTTTGCGGGTTATAAACTTATTTTTAGTTTTATGATCCTATCTTTCCTTTTACACATCAAAGATTTATTTTTATACGTGAGGATTCTATCTTTTAAGATCTAAAAGGACCAATTCCTTAATTTTAACGTTAGAAATGGCCTTAATATCCTATTTTTTCGAAAATAAATGTAATTTTACAACCTCTCCTAAATTACTCTAAGTCTCTTTATTTTGTTATAAATATATATTATGGATGTTTATAAGCTTCCTGAAAAAGCTTATCATTTTGGTACTTAATTATGGATAAATATAATCTCCGGTAGAAGATTATCTATGTCTGGTACAGTAGCAGCTTACACAACAGCTTGCAGTAGCAGCTTACACAACAGCTTCCTTCTTCTATAAATAGAGGAGATTTCAGTTCATTATGTACATCCGTTTGAAAGTTGAATAAGACATCAATCTCTCTCTCTCTATACTTGTCTTTGGTTTATTTCTTTACAGTTGTTATTTTATAACACGTTATCAGCACGAGACTCTGTCATATCGAGCAAATCTTTGAAAGTATCCAAGGTATGAACTTTCTTGTTCTAAATATATGTTTAGCATGTATGTTAATCACGTCTTTCTAGCCAACTAATGATGTAGATGCGATTTTACTTGGATGAGATCTCGTGAAATTAGAAGAAAAAAATGATTTTACTTAAGCTATTATATGATGGCGAGACTACCCCAGAAGTTTCTGTGGAAAACGATTGGGGGCTATGTATACTTATACAGTCGCTATTTTGGTACTTATTTTCCTTTTGTTTATCTTAATAAAGGATTACAAAATGAGTAACATTATTAGATTCACTTAAACTCCAGCAGAGTTTGCAAGAAATATACAACCATCGGAAGTGGTTATATTTCGTATATCCCATTGTAACTAAGTTCTGTTAACCACCAGAAGTGGTATATGCCTATGACCACAAGAAGTGATAATTTAGGCTTTCTATGGTTACAATTGAAGATAAGTTAGAGAAAATTTCTCTATATTACTTGCATTCCTCTATTTGCTCTTGAAGTAGCATTATTTTAAAAGAGGTTCTAAGCCATCACACAATTTGGTGTGATTGATGCACGTTCAGATAATTATGTTCCATTCCCTGAAGGATGAGATATTTATCAAATCCATTCCCTGAAGTGAATGTGATAATATTAATAAAGATCGTAAATATGAACGCGCTCTTGATGTATATATATTACAATTCACCTCCAGAAGAGGTAGTATGACTGAGAGAATATATACTCAATATTTCGTATTTTAAATTTTCTCCTGAAGAAGTAACACAATTGAAATTTCCTCCTGAAGTAGGAAAATATTATGAAAGTGTGTCTTTCTGTGCTTAAACAAAATAATGAGCTATTCAAAGTTATTTTTTAAGCGCATTTTCATTCCCTGGAGTGAATGAAGAAATACCTCTATTCACCTCCTGAAGAGCTAGAATAACAGAGGATATAAATATTATTTTGTGGCATAAAAATCATTGCCGCATGTACCTGTCGTACGTAAAACATCTTGGAAATTTTATATCATTCCAAGGCAAATGCATTCTTGTAGAATGCTTTCTACTGCAACCACATTAATATATTATGGTTAGTTATTGAGTTCCCTGAAGGAAATAACAACTCGTTCATCTTTCCTTAAAAGATGCAATGACTATGTGGTCGTCGCATTGATACAAAATTTTCAATTGTTAATGGTATTTCTCCTTGAAGGGGATATTTGTCACAAAGTTAGTGGTAGAAATATTAAAATTATTCTCGTCATTTATATATTTAGAATTAGCTTTATATTATTTATTTGATTATGATTCTCTCTCATGATACCAGAAGTGTCTGAGCAATATTTGATAGTACAAAATGTATCAACAACTCCTGAAGAGTTAATTGTTTGTCTAGAAGACACCAGTAGTGTCTGATAAATATTAGATTGTGGATAATAAATAAAGGTTCTAGAAGAGTTTATATACAAATATGTCATTCATATTATATGATTATGGTCAAAACATATGTTTTAGTAAACCTGAAGTTTACTAATACAAATGGCTATCATATTGAGACTACAAATGATTGAAATATTGATAATCTTCATGTTTCCACAATCATAGGGGGTAAAATAATATGTATGTGAGAAGTTACCCGCCTTATTCTTCAATTTGTACTACATCATGTATCACAGTAAACCAGAAGTTTACTAATGCAAAAGCAGTCACAGTAAACCAAAAGTTTTACTGAAGCAAAAGTAGCTACAGTGAATCAGAAATTTGCTAATACAAAAGTAGCCACAGTAAATCAGAAGTTTACTAATGCAAAAGTTTATGCTATAGTAAACCAGAAGTTTACTAAGAGATAGCACATGCTATGATAAACCTGAAGTTTCTATTTGCCATTTTTAGATGAGCTATTTGAGAATTCAGATAAGCATATACTGAAGAACTAGAAGATTCTTCAAGAATTCTCTTGTATTGCTTGTTCACAAAATAAATTGATTATACCAGCTAAAGTTGGGGCTATAACCCCTGAATTCTGAAATATATGAAAGGTGAATTGGGACCATTCACCTATCATGTGAACCACTTATAGATGGATATATGAGATGGTTATATGTGTAATTATTGTCAACCTGCAGTTTGGCATTTGAAATTGCTTTTATCAATTAAGAACATAATTTTCAGATTATGAAATCAAGATAGTTCATCTTGATGATGTTGGTTTATATCCAAACTAGTTTAGCATTGAATACCTCATATTAATGGCTAAACTATCGCTTATGAGAACAAAGTCTCATGTGTTGGTCTAAGATTTTCTAAATTGCATACAACAACACTTGTATGCATCAGACCAACAAAATATGATAAGTCCTCCCTCACAATTGGTTTAAGATCAGAAACCAAATATTTTTACTATCTTTTGATGTGTGGTATATGATTAATTTCTCTACCACAATGCACAAAGATATGTTTCCCAAAGAATATTGGTGATATATGTTAGTTTTTCTAACATTTGGGGGATGGAATAAACAGCTGAAAAATATGTTATTATGAATTGAATTATCATTAGTATGATCCTCACTCAGAAGATAATTCAAGTCAAATGCCACAAACATTTGCTGATCCAAAATTAAATATCATATTTCAGCTGCGAATGCTCCTATTAAAATTAAAGTCCCTGAAGGATGGGGTTTACTTATGCATGAAGCATGGTAGACCAATCGGTTTCAAAGGTAACAATCCTTGAAAATGATAGGAGCAAATGATCATAATAAGGAGGAAATGAGCTCTAGAAGAGCCCACGACATAACATTTCATGAAACTCCAGAAGAAGTTCAGGTACATGAAATAGGGAAGTGATGAGATCTCAACAAGTTATGTCACTTCGGAACCGATACAAAATGATAGTCAACGATATCTTTGATACAATATAGTGCACAATATTGTAAAAGATTGTGAGGATCGGACCTGCAGTCCAGACACCTGAAGATGTCAAGCCATTTTAAATGCAAGCCATGATCTATATGACCCATTTGATTAAATCTATATGAAAATTCCTAAAGGATTTAAAATGCCTGAAGCATATAGTTCAAAGTCTCGAGAAATGTACTCGATCATATTACAAAGGTCTTTGTACGGTTTAAAACAATCTGGGCGCATGTGGTATAATCGCCTCAATGAATATTTGTTGAAAGAAGGTTACGTAAGTGATATTATTTGTCCATGTATTTTATAATGAAGATGTCATCAGAATTTGTTATCCTTGTTGTTTATGTTGATGACATAAATCTTGTCGGAACTTTAGAAGAGCTCCAAAAGGCAATTGAATATCTTAAGAAAGAATTTGTGATGAAAGATCTTGGAAAGACAACACTTTGTCTTGGTCTGCAAATTGGATATTTAACAGACGGAATATTTATCCATCAATCTGCTTATACAAAAAGGGTCTTAAAATGCTTTTACATGGACAAAGCGCACCCATTGAGTACAACAATGGTTGTTCGATCATTTGAAGTGAATAAGGATCTGTTCTGACCTCCAGAAGAGGATGAGGAATCCCTTGGTTGCGAATTATCTTAGTGCAATTGGTGCACTTATGTATCTTGCTAATGCTACAAGGCCTGACATAGCATTTTCTGTTAATTTACTAGCAAGATATAGCTCTTCTCCTACACAGAGACTTGGGTATTTGAAACAACATCTTTCTCAGGGGGAGTAAAGTATACACTGTACTCTTTTTCCCTTGTTCAGGTTTTTTTTTTCCATTGGGATTTTTCCTGGTAAGGTTTTTAATGAGGCAGCTTGCAATGTATATTATTAGTGCACTCTTTTTCCTTGACTAGGATTTTTTTCCCACAGGGTTTTTTCTAGTAAGGTTTTAACGAGGAACATAATAATGAACATCCAAGGGGGAGTATTACGAAAATATTATTGTGGATGTCCATTTATTACTCTGGTGTAGATAATCTTCCTAAAGAAGATTATCGATTTAGTACTCCATTGAAGTTTATCTACAAGCAACTGATGCAAGCATGTTGCAAGCAACTCAATGAAAAGACTTGCAACAGCTTTTTGGTTTGATGACATTAATTTAAATCGATCGGAAATAGTGGTGGATAATATTCTCTACAAATTTAACTTTTGAGAAGATGGTATACAAGATTGGAATGCGGAGACTCAAATATTTGAAACAAGGTTTTCATCAGGGGGAGTAAAATACGCGATGCACTCTTTTTTCGTTACTAAGATTTTTTTCCATAGGGTTTTCCTTATAAGGGTATTAATGAGGCGCCTAGCAATGCGTATTAATAAATATGTGTACTTTTTTTTCTTCACTAGGATTTTTCCCACGGGGTTTTTCCTAGTAAGATTTTAATGAGGCACATTATCTTTTAATGAACATCCAAGGGGGAGTGTTATAAATATATATATTATGGATGTTTATAAGCTTCCTGAAGAAGCTTATCATTTCGGTACTCAGTTATGGATAAATATTACCTCTAGTAGAAGATTATATATGTCTGGTACAGTAGCAGCTTACACATCAGCTTGCAGTAGCAGCTTACAAGCAGCTTGCAGTAGCTTACACAACAACTCGCAGTAGAAGCTTACAAGTAACTACACAACAGCTTGCAGTAGCAGCTGACACAACAACTTCCTTCTTCTATAAATAGAGGAGATTTCAGTTCATTATGTACATCAGTTTGAAAGTTTAATAAGATATCAATCTCTCTCTCTATACTTGTCTTTGGTTTATTTCTTTACAATTGTTATTTTATAACATATTTTTCTTTGTTTAGAATTTTAATTCCCTTTCTCTCTTTTTTCCACGTTTTCTAGAAGCTTCCATTTCGACTTTCTCCAAAATCCTCTCACTTCCTCTCTCCGCCCTACTCACTTTCTTTTGATTGCAGTTTGAATCGTTAAAAAATGTTGTAGAGCCTCATTTACTGTCGCGCCATTGATGTCTTTTGTTTACGCTTAAAAATGATTACATTACCACTATTAATCTTTGTGTACCCTTAAAAATAGATAACAACTACATTTAGACGCGATTTTAAAAATATATGGATTAATTCAATACAAATAATTTATGATGTTAGATAAGCAAATAAAAAAAATATAATAAACAACCAAACCAATAGTGATATTGAATCCGGGCTCGGTTAAAAGCTTAACAAGAAGCCTACCTTCGGTTCAGAGCCAACACTTATGAAGAACTTATGAACAAAAGTAAAAATAATTAATAACTTTTAGAAATAAATAAAACATAAGTATATTGCCTTGATATGCGTGTTACAGCATGTCTATTGAATAATCACTTCCCGTTTATATAGTAGGGGAGTTTTACCCTAAGTACAATTCTAAAAAAAGGAAATGATCTTCTATTTCGCTAATCACTGATCAACTACTGATACGAGACGAGATTCACGTCGTGATATCCGGTGGGACAAGGATATCACGACCCTTTGTTAATCATATGCGGACTTTTGGAAATGCTCTCTGAGATCTCGTTATTCGAATCGGGTCCGGGGGCATAGTCTCGATGGCTCCGAGGACAGGTTCTTTGTTCGGACCTTGACGTGAGAGGCTCCTGGCTCCGATTTTGATTCCTTGTAATTATGTCCTAGCTTCGTTTTCCTCACCAGGAAATCGGGGTGCTATATGGATTGCTCCAACTCCTCGATCATTGATTTGATGGCATCGGAGTCATCAGGGGTGATGAACGACCTAGAGACTCTGCAATCATCATCCTCACCTGATTCTTGCTTCTCTAGTTCGGTCGGGGCCGGTATCGGTGATTTCTATTTGGTTTCTTCCTTCCTAATCGGCTTCGTATTCTTTGATGTCGAGAGTGCGTACATCGAGATAACCTCATCGATTGCAAACATTTCTTTTGCGGTCGACTGCTCTCCATAAATCGTCTTTATTTCTCCCGGTGCGGGGAACTTCAGTGTTGAGGGTACTTCCCTCATGTTGTGAATCCATTGTCTTCTGAATAAAGCATTATATCCCATATCCCCTTCGATCACATTGAATTTTGTTTCCTGAACGGTCCTAGCAGTGGTCACTAGTAAGGTTATCTCCCCTTTAGTAGTTTCGCATGCCATGTCAAATATGTTTTAAACCTAGACTGCCAGCGCTATTTGGTCTTGTAGACCCAACTGCTCTACGACCCTCAATCTGACGATATCGGCCGAGCTACCTGGATCAATCAATACACGCTTAACTCGAGATTTATTATAAGTATAGATATTACTAGTGTGTCATTATGCGGTTGTAGGATGCCTTCAGCGTCCTCATCATTGAATGAAATGGTTCCCTCGGGGATATAATCTCGGGTTCATTTTTTCCTCGTGATTGACACCTTGGTGCGCTTTAGAATTTATCCTTGTAGGACGTCGACTCCACCATTGATCATGTTGATAACATGCTGAGGTTCCTCTTGTTCGGTCTGTTTGTTGGAGTCCCTATTCCTGAAGTGATTTGTGGCTCGATCACTCAGAAATTCCCAGAGATGTCCGTTATTAAATAAACGGGCCACTTCTTCTCTTAACTGTCGGCAGTCCTCGATTCTATGGCCATGAGTGTGATGGTACTTACACATTAAGTTAGGGTCTCTGTGGGTAGGGTTGGACTGCAATGGTCGATGCCACTTGGTATCTTTGATGTGTCCTATAGCAGATACGATGCTACCAACAATGACATTGAAGTACTATTCTGATAACCTTGGTGCCTCTCTACCCTAGTGTCCTGTCGTTACTGTTTTTGCTCATGAGTCCCCGACTATTATTGCCTTGATCGTTCCGCTTTTCATTTCTAGCGGGTTACACCCAGATCCATTGCCCTTTTAATCCCCATTATAGGGCCGATACCGATCTCTGTTCGGTTTTGGTTTGTGATCGATGACTCTCTTAGGCCTGTCATTAGTTCTGATGGGATAAACGGACCCAGAGGGGGCACCAAGATGATCGTCCTCAACTCCGATTTTTGACTGGTACATGTTATGGACGTCGGCCCAAGTTACCGCCGTGTACTCTATCAAATTCTGTTTCAACTGCTGTGAAGACAAGGAGCTTTGAGGGTTGAGTTCTTGAGTGTACTCCTTAACGACCCAATCATCCGCAACCGTGGGCAGATCCATTTACTCCATTTGAAACCTCGATACGAATTCTCTAAGCATTTCTTTATCTCTTTGTTTTACCTCGAAAAGGTCCAATTTTCTAGTCTCAACCTTGATGTTCCCGGCATGCGCTTTCAGAAAGGCGTCTACAAGTATAGAAAACGAATCAATAAATTTAGGGGTAGGTTGTGATACCATTGATAATAGGTGAATTAGACTATATTTTCGCCCCTAATGAACCATACTTTATTATGTTTTTAGTGTGAATATTGACAACAAATGCTCTGATTAGTGTTTTTTGTGCTTTGCAGGATATATTCGATGAGAAGAGACACTTTGGAGTTATTTGGAGTCAATTAAGGGAGTTCGAGGCCAATCGAGTGGAAAAGGTGAGAAAGCACAAGAGAAAGAGCTGAAAATCGTTGGAACCTGATCCACCGCGACCGCGGTCTACTGCGGCTGGAGCGCGATGGAAGAATAACTGAAGCAGAAATAACTGGAGGCCACCGCGGTTGCGCCGCTTTCCTGCCGCGACCGCGGGCAACATCTGACAAGCCTTGAAATTGAAGGACTTAAGTGCAAAACACGGGATTAATTTGTCAAAACCCTATTTAAATAATGTAATCCGCCCAAGAGAGGGATATCACTATTTTTAGGCTCAAGTAGGAGGCAAGACTCATTGTGAGAAGAAAAGCAACCATTAGAGTTCTATATTTTTCTTCCTTTCATCCTTATTTCGAGTATTATGAATTATTTTGGGTTTTTGTTGTTCTTAAGCATGAGTAGCTAAATTCTCTATTCTAAGGTTGTGGGTAGAACCTGTTGGGGATAAACTAATTATGGTATTAAATAGTTTTGTTGGTTGTTTATCTTTATTTGTTCAACTACATTATTGTTGTAGTTGATTGAAGGGCCCTCAATCAAATGTGCCTATTTATTACGTATCTACTTGAGAGAGAGCGCGTATTTGGGTAGTTGTTTGAACAACACCACTCCCGGAGTATAGGCGAGAGTCATAACCGAGGGTTTAGAGATTAGAAATAACAATACCTCGGGTGCAATCTAAAGTGAATTGTAATGCAATATAGCTAGCGTAACTTGAGAAAGTGCGTCTAGTAAATTATCATAATTACTTGAGAGAGATTTATGATAAATAGAGTGTTCATGATTGATATAGAGACAACTGAGTCAAAACTATAGGAAGTACACAGGAAAGAAGTTCACCAACGGGGGAAACCATAACCTTAGATCTTTAATCCAATTGTTTAAATCCCATTGTTAGTTAATATTTAGTTTGTATCTTTTTGTTCAACTGTAGTAGTATAAACACAACACCAAGTGATATTTACAACGTTTGAGAAAGTTGACTAGTGTGAATTGATAATCTAAGAATAACAGCCGATACGTTGATTCCCTGTGGGATTCGACTCTGGGCATAATACCCTAGATTATATTTGCAACGCCCGCGTTGTCTTTAGTAGACACAATTGAGCATGATCAAATTTTGGCGCCGTTGCCGGAGAATTAATGGTATTATCAGTTGTAGTTGAAGGAAATTCAAAGATTCTTAAGTATAGTCGATTTTCTTTGATTTCATACATATATTGAATTTCTAACGTTTGTTGAATCGGTGGCACAAGTGCATGCCTAGAAACTGCTCGAGAACTGGTGAAGTATTTGAAGCGTTTCCAGATCCAGAAAAAGTTTTCAAGGCCTTGAACAGGGCCAACCGCAAAAGCAAACAACAACCAAACATTGAACACATAGAACCAGACATGGCAGAGTTGAATGACAGAAATAACATTAATGCTGAAGATGGGGTCGTTGACCCAGTTGCACGGATTGCAGCGCCTCAGGAACCCATTGTACCTGAGGCGCCACTTTACGACTGGGCACAACCCACAGCTGACAACTTGGCAACCGCGATTTTGGTCCCTCAGATTGAAGCGGAATCTTTTCAGATTACAAACAATATGATGCACTTGTTGTAGAATAAAGGGCTATTTTCGGGGTCATACGTAGAAGATCCTCAGCAACATTTAAAGAATTTTCTGTCTATCTGCAAGACCTAGAGGCAGCCGAATGTTACTCCGGAGGCACTAAGACTGCTATTGAATTCGTTCTCAGTGACAGGAGTTGCCCAGACTTGGCTCAACTCCCTCCCTATCAACTCTATTGCAACATGGGAGGAATTGGTCAAGCAATTTCTGAATAAATTCCATCCACCAAACAAGACAGCACAGCAGATTGATGAGATCATAAGCTTTAGGCAGAAGCCCATGGAGACACTGCAGGAGACATGGGAACGGTTCAAAGGGATGTTAGTTATCTGTCCTCACCATGGAATTCCTGAGCAAATGTTGGGACAATGATTTTATATGGGTTTGGCTGATGGTGTCAAAGCCAATGTTGATGCTTCCGCTGGTGGAGCATTCCTAAGCAAGACATGGAGAGAGTGTCAGATTCTACTTGATACGATGGCACAGAATTCAGGTTGGACAACTAGGGGTGCTCCTATTACCCCAATTGTTCACTCAGTGCCATTAGATCCATCAAACACTACTGCTCAGGACATGTCTACCTTGATGACACAAATGAGTCTTCTTACGAAAAAGGTAGATGAGTCTGGGATAAAGCAGCAGGTTCACATTGTGGATACTACCAATGGGGGCTTGTGCACATCTTGCATTAGTCAACCAGTTGGTAATCAGTAGAATGCAGATTGTGATCACCCTCCTTACCCAGAAAACATGAATTATGTGTCAAACTATGGAGGCCAAAGACAAGGGGGACAGGACTGGGGGTTAGCAAGTTCAACGATATAGACCTCCTCATCAACAGCAGAACAACGGAAACATGGGTGCCATGAGACCTCATGGTAATGCGAAACCTTATCAATGGCCACAAGGGTATAGCAATCAGTCTCAGCATCATGCATACCACCACCCCTCAGCAACAACATGGGGGGAGGCAAGAAGATGGTTTTTCCAGCCTTGAAGCAATGATGCAACAGGTGATTCGGTCAACTGCCAAAATCAGTGAAAGAGTAGATGCCCATGATTCAGCTATCAAAAATATTGAAGTGCAGTTGGGTCAGATTTCAAATGCAGTGAACAATCGTCCTCATGGAACTCTACCAACAGACACTCAGGTGAACACTAAGGACCATGGCCCAAAGCAGATGATGGCAGTGAGTCTCCGCAATGGAAGGGACTTAGACTTGGAACAAGAGTTGGCTCGGGAAAGCAGGCAGGCAGAGACACTAGTGTCAGTGCCAATCGAAATTGATGACTCCATAAACTTGACCAAGGTAATAGTGGAAACTACTAAGGGAGAATCTAGTGGCTAGAGAGAAGCTGAAAAGGAAGTGGAGATAACCCTAGAGCCAATAATTAAAGTGGTAGATGAGAAAGAAAAATCCCAAATCACTGGGAAGAAGAGACAGCCAGCCTCATTCCCTCAAAGGCTGGCCAAATACCAAAAGGATGAGCAGTACAAGAAGTTCTTGGATATGCTGAAGCAGATACAAGTAAACATTCCTCTTATTGATGCTCTGAAAGAGATGCCTAGGTATGCGAAGATGATGAAGGACTTGATGTCCAGGAAGTTTGATTTCCAAGATTTGGCGACTGTGACTTTGACTCAGACTTGCAGTGTTGTGGTAACATGACCAATAGCAGAAAAGTTGTCTAACCCAGGGAGTTTTACAATTCCCTGCACCATTGGCAATTTTACTTTTGCCAAAGCACTATGCAATTTGGGGGCCAGCATTAATCTAATGCCCCTGGCCATTTATAAGAGACTGTGTATTGGTAGAGCCAGACCAACGTCCATGTTGTTGCAGCTAGCTGACAAGACGGTGAAGAGACCGTCGGGTATTCTAGATGATGTCTTGGTGCAAGTGGGGAAGTTTGTATTCCCTGCTGACTTTGTTATACTATATTGTCGTGTGGATGAGGAGATTCCCATAATCTTGGGAAGGCCATTTTTGGCCACAGGCAGAGCTCTCATTGATTGTGAGACTGGGGAGCTCAAGATAAGACTTAACGATGAAGAAATCACTTTCAATGTGCAGAAATCCATGAGGCGACCGAGTGAGTTGGACAATTGTTCCCTAATTGATGCCGTGGATGTGATAGTGGATGAAGATGATGCGTCCTTGACTATTGAGGACTCTTTGGCGGCATGTTTAATGAACTTGGATGATGTAATGGTGAGGAATTAGCAGAGTGGGTGTTAGAACTGGAAGGTAAAAGGGTCTGGACTAGGTCTCTCGAGTTTGAACCATTGCACTTAGAGAAAAGGGAGAGTCCGCCAACCAAGCCCTCTGTGGAAGAACCACCAAAACTAGAGTTGAAATTGTTGCCAGCTCATCTCAGGTACGCATTTCTAGGCCTCAATTCTACGCTACCTGTTATTATCTCATCCACTTTGTTAGATGTGCAGGCGAATCAATTGTTACAGGTACTCTCAGATTGCAAGACTTCCATTGGTTGGACCATAGCAGATATCAAAGGGATCATCCCAGCATATTGCATGCACAAGTTTCTCTTGGAAGAGGGACACAGACCTTCCAGGGAACACCAAAGGCGCTTGAACCCAAACATGAAGAAAGTGGTGAAGAAAGAGATCATCAAGTGGTTAGATGCGAGAATCATTTTCCCCATCTCTGACAGTAGCTGGGTTAGCCCAGTGTAGTGTGTCCCAAAGAAGGGTGGCATGATGATGGTAAAGAATGACAAAAATGAGTTGATATCTACAAAAACCGTCACGGGATGGAGAATATGCATGGATTACAGGAAGCTGAATCTAGCCACCCGAAAATACCACTTCCCACTTCCCTTCATTGATCAAATGCTCGACAGGCTTGCAGGGAGGTATCACTTCTGTTTCCTAGACGGGTACTCGGGGTACAACCAGATTTCAATTGCCCCGGAGGATAGGGAAAAGACCTCATTCACATGCCCCTACGGGGTGTTTGCCTTCAGGAGGATGCCATTTGGCCTCTGCAATGCACCTGCCACATTCCAACGGTGCATGATGGCCATATTCACCGACATGGTGGATGATATCATGGAGGTATTCATGGATGATTTCTCAGTAGTGGGAGATTCATTCGATGAGTGCCTAGATAATTTAACCCGTGTCCTAAAGAGGTGCATCGAGACGAATCTTGTGCTGAATTGGGAAAAGTGACATTTTATGGTACAAGAAGGTATTGTCTTGGGACACTTGGGGTCGAGTAAAGGAATTGAGGTGGACATAGCCAAAGTCGATGTGATCGAAAAACTTCCACCTCCCACATCAGTCAAAGTGATTTGTAGTTTCCTTGGGCACGCTGGGTTCTACCGGCGATTCATCAAGGACTTCTCCAAGATCGCCAACCCCCTCTGTAAGTTGCTTGAAAAGGATAACCCCTTTGTGTTTTCTGATGATTGCAGGGTGGCGTTTGAGGAGCTGAAAAAGCGACTAGTCATAGCACCAATTATCATTTCCCCCGACTGGGAGCAATCGTTTGAACTCATGTGCGATGATAGTGACTACGCAATGGGAGCCGTGTTGGGTCAGCGCAAAGATAAAACAATGCACCCAATTTACTACGCAAGTAGGAGTTTGAGTGGAGCTCAGTTGAACTACACGGTGACCGAGAAGGAGATGTTGGCAGTGGTGTCCGCCTTTGATAAGTTCAGGTCTTACTTGATCGGGTCGAAGGTGATTGTGTACACCGATCACGCAGCCATCAGATACTTTGTTGATAAGAAAGAGTCTAAGCTGCGCCTAATTCGTTGGGTGTTGCGTCTTCAAGAATTTGACTTGGAGATTCGTGACTGCACGGGCACGGAGAACCAGGTCGCTGATCACCTGTCACATCTTGAAGGTGCTGAGAAGGCGATTGAGTCGGGGGATATTCTGGAAACCTTTCCAGATGAGCAGCTGCTAGCCACAAGTGTGGAAGATGTGCCATGGTATGCAGATATTGCAAACTACCTAGCCAACGGTATTGAACCCTATGAACTCTCCTCTATACAAAAGAAAAGATTTTATCGTGATTTCCGAAATTACTATTTGGATGAACCTCATTTTTTTAGAATATGTATTGATAACATTATTCATAGGTGTGTCCCCGAGATAGAATAATTTTCTATTTTGCAGGCCTGTCACACAACACCTTATGGAGGACATTTTGAAGGAGTTCGCACAACAACGAAAGTTTTGGAGGCCGGCTTCTACTGGCCAACGATGTTCAAAGATGCTCACCAGTGGGTGAAGGGCTGTAATGAGTTCCAAAGAACGGGGAACATATCCCGTCGACATGAAATGACCATGAACCCAATCCAAGAAGTGGAGGTGTTTGATGTGTGGGGGATCGACTTCATGGGTCCCTTTGTCAGTTCCTATGGAAATAAGTACATACTTGTTGCTGTAGACTACATGTCTAAATGGGTGGAAGTTGTAGCGTTCCCCACCAATGATGCAAGAGTGGTGGTGAGGTTCTTAAAGAAAAAAAAAATCACCCGATTCGGGATTCCAAGGGTCATTATTAGTACGCACTTTTGCAATCGTGTCTTCGAGAAGTTACTGGCCAAGTATGAGGTGCGCCACAAGGTGGAAACCCCTTATCACCCGCAAATAAGTAGGCAGGTTGAAGTCTCAAACCGTGAGACAAAGAGTGTGCTGACCAAAACAGTAAACGCCACAAGAACTGATTGGGCGAAGAAACTTGATGATGCACTCTGGGCCTATAGGACCGCATTTAAAACACCGATATGTATGTCTCCATACAAATTGGTATTTGGTAAGGCCTGTCACTTGCCTGTGGAGTTAGAACATCGAGCCTGGTGGGCATTGAAATAGTTGAACTTGGATATAGATGTTGCGGGTGAAAATCGAGTAACAGAGCTGCATGAGTTGGAGGAATTCCGATATCATGGCTTTGAAAGCTCAAGGTTATATAAGGAGAGAATGAAGAGGCTGCATGACAAGAACATTGTGGACAGAAATTTCAAACCCGGAGACAATGTGTTACTGTATAATTCAAGATTGAGACTGTTTCCTGGTAAACTTAAGTCCCGATGGTCCGGACCATTTAAGGTGGTCGAAGTGTTTCCCTCTGGGGCTGTGGAGATAGAAACTGAAGATGGGTCCCTTCAAGGTTAATGGACAAAGACTAAAACTGTATATGGGAATGAAAGAGACCAGTGAGTTGTCTGTGGTGCATCTTTTTGTACCACAGAGGTTGAGCGAGCCTTAAATGCGCTCATTCTGCGTCATGTCGCGACGTTAAATCAAGCTCTTCATGGAAGGAAACCCATTGATTGTTGTACTCGTCGTGCCACGACGTTAAATCAAGCGTTGCGTGGGAGGCAACCCATGATAGGGGTGTTTTTTTTGTTGTTGTTGTAATTGATGTATATACGCCTAATGAGTTTTTGAGTGTGTAGGACAAGCTTGGAGGTGTGTTGAGCAAAAGACGGGGTCATAAAACAACTCTGGTAAGGTGAATACATGTTAAAAACACACTAACACTTGAGTCCACACCACCGCGGCGCGACCGGGCCAAAAATCACACTCTCTGAACCTCACGCGACCGCGACAAAAATCACACTCTCTGAACCTCGCGCGACCGCGGTGAAAACAAGTCTCTGAATCTCTCGCGACCGCAGTCATTTCACCTCTCTGAACCCACCGCGGTCGCGGTCGACCGCGGCAGGCCAAACACCGCCCAAGTAAGTTTTCCTTTTTCTGTTATTTTCTTTTTCTTTTTCTTTTATTTTTTATTTTATATTTTTTCTTTAACCCCCCCCCCCCTTTCACCCTTACCCTACCCATTACCCATTATCCTCAAACCCTTCCCTCTTCCCTCTCCAAAAACAAACGCCCCCACCTCAGAAAATCCCACGCCCTCCCATTCCCCAGTAGCTAAAGAGACCAAGTTATCCCTCATCCCCCTCCCTCCCACACCTCAAACCTCCATTGTTGTCTTCTCCATCCCCCTCAAGTAAGTATTTTCTTTTCTATGCTTCTTTCTAAGTTTTTGCTTTTTAGTTTGCTATTTTGTAGTAGATCCTTTGTGTATTATTGTGTCTTGGTGGTTCTCCACCACTTTTTACTCGTTTTTTGTGGGTGTGTCCACTTTGAATTGAGGTGGGTTAGTTTGTGCTTGTTTGACAATGGCGGAAGATTTTTGAGTGGTTGGGATGTGTAATGGTCATGTTGTGTTGAAGGCTTGGGAAGAATTAGTCTATATGGGGCCAATGTGTGTCTGTTGTGTTGAAAATTTGGGAAGCTATAGTCTATATGGGGCCTATGTACGATTGTTACCACTTATGCTCAAGTTTTGTTTGTAAAGTGGCCCCACTGATCCAATTTGTGAAGTTTGTGACCTTCGTGGTGCTGAAGTCTGAGTAATCACCCGATAGGCACACATTTTGGGAACTCTCTAACTATTGTCCGTTTTATCACAAGGATCATGGCCCATTCACAAAAGAGACGAAACACTAAGGGCACCAGTCGGTATGATTCAACCTGATTTGTGTCCAAGGATGCCGAGGACCGGTACGAGGCTAAAACCACAAGGAAGATGGTCCACGAGGTGCCAGTTGACAGGGCTGCTCTACAGCATGAGAGCCCGACAATGTTCGAATAAATTCAAAGGTGCCAGTTGGGTATTTCATTTCAAGAACCGGAGGAAGCCAAAATTCTAATGGTCCGGGAGTTTTATGCTAACTACTCGGAGCATATGCACCGGGTTGTCACTGTTAGGAGGACAAGGGTGGATGCCTCACTGGAGGCTATAAGTCGGGCTTACAGGTTGCCGACCTTCTTGGGAGATGTTGATCCCTACCAGGCCCAGCAGACACCACCAGTCAACTGGCCCATGCGTGTACAGTCGATTTGCGTGGGAAGGGATCCCACATGGGTCAAAGAGGGAATCACACTGAACTCCAACTCCTTCACCTAGGAGGCCAAGTGTTGGTTCACTATTATCTGCAGCCGCCTGCTACCTACAAGCAATACCACCGATGTTAACCCCCCTTGGGCGGTGATGGTGTGGTGCCTCGTCAACAGGTTAGACTTTGACATCGCCCGGGTGCTCCATGATGATATGTTCATCCGATCGCCTAAGGTAATGAAAGCATTATACTTCCCTTCCCTTGTGACTCGGTTGTGCAGGAATGTACCCGAGAGGCCTGATAACGGAAAATTGGCAACAAAGGCCCCGTTTAGAGCTGGTAAGATTATTGTGGGCAAAGAGCACCCAGTGCCTCTAGAGGTGGATGATGAGGATGAGGTCATTCCTGACGTTGCCCCACCTTGGAGGTCTCATGATGGAGCAGGTCCCTCGCGACCTCGGCCTGGTCCCAGGCTGTCAACTTTGGAGGAGGATGTGGCCGGCCTGCGCACCTCAGTGGATGCCCTCCACGTCTAGATGGATGCTATGTCCACCCGACAAGCTAGATCGGAGAAAGGTTTCATGGCGTGGTTCCGCGCATTAGGGAGGGCCTGCAATGTTGACCCGATCATCGTTTCAGATGACGAGTGAGAACTAGGGAAGTCTCCTTACCCCTCTATGCTTTTATTGTTGCTTGACATGGGGACATGCCAAATTTTTAAGTGTGGGGTGGGGGACTAAAATTGTGGTGTGTATATGTGTCGATAGGTTGTATCTTGTTTTGATTTTGTATGTTTGAATTGGTTGTTTCATTTATTTGGCTTGGCCCGAAGACGGACACCTTCCGACGGGTCTCTTGAGAGCACTAAGTCGAAGTAAAAAAAAATAGAAAATGTAGTGGATTTTTCCTGATGACAGACTACTTAGGCAGTTTTCTTGAGGGAAGTTAGTCCAAAGAAAACACCAAAAAGATTTTATTTTTTTAGGTAGTGTAGTAACTCCCCCTTGGTTTTTCTTTTGACCACGGTTCTTTTCCAAGGGTTTAGCTTGAACCGGGTATAGTTAGATTTCTTTTCTTTTTGTAGTTGTTAGGACTCTATTGGGAAAGGAATTGAATGGCATGAATACCCTTAGTGTGTTACTCCTGAATACCAAAGATCCTAGGGTGTGACGCTTAGGCTCTTTTGTTAACTCGTGTAGAATGCTTTAATTTTGCATATTGTAACTGACTTGAATACTCTTTGGGGTGTCTTGATGAACCAATTCGGATTGAATTATGTACCATGTGCGTGTGAGTTATTTGTGCATCATATTCTGTGTTGTCATTTGATACCTAGAACTTGACCTGTGTGTGTACAAAACGAAATAGAAGTTTGTTCAGTCTTAGAAAGGATATAGGCATTTCTTTGTGAAGCCAGACATAAATGTATATCCACCTGAAAGCATTTAACCATAGTTAACCCCTTTGAACTTGTAAGCCTGTTTCTTTGATAACCACATAACGAACCATACCCAGTTGGTTGAATAGCTTGTCTGTTTGAACCCTGTACCTCCCATGAGCACTTGAATAGTTCGCAAATGTATAAAAGTCAAAGTGTGGGGTGGTGGTTTGGTTTGAAAAGATAAATAGAAGGAATAGGATGAAAGGTGCAAAAGTGCGAAACAAATATAATGCAAAAGTGAAAGCCACCTAAAAAAAGAAGAAGAAGAGGACAACAAATAAATGTAGTCCTTGAATGATTAGTGGCATAGAAAAAGAAAGTGCACCTGAAATAAAATGGGGTAGTTATGGAGCAAAGTGTGGTGAAAGTTTGGCCAACCATGAAAATGGGCTGAATGTGAATGTAATTGTATTAAAAGTGCTTAGGCAGGTTAGTCACTATAACCAAATGTATCATACTCGTCCCGTAGCCTACATTACAACAAAATAAAGACTTATTGATGTTAGACTCAATTAGTAGAGTATTACACTACGGGCAATCCTATGGCGTGTCAGTGAGGCATATGAATGTTTTTTTTTAGAGTGAGTGAACTCTTTCTATTTAAAGTTCCAATTGTTCTTAATATTATGTCTTGTGGAACTACTCTCAATTGTGTGATGTGAGGGCACGTGATTCGTGAAGAAAAGGTAAGTCTTGACCTCTGTATAGCGTACTTTGAGGAAGTAAGAATGTGGCATGGCATAGAGAGTCATCACTTGAGGCATAGATGTTACACAACTAGGTGCAATGTTCGCGAAATGTCATGGTGTGACACTGTAGGTTAATGCTTGAGAAGATTAGGCCTTTAGAGTATGGTTTTGATGCTCGAGGACGAGCAAAGGTTTAAGTGTGAGGTGTTGATAATAGGTGAATTAGACTATATTTTCGCCCCTAATGAACCATACTTTATTATGTTTTTGGTGTGAATATTGACAACAAATGCTCTGATTAGTGTTTTTTGTACTTTGCAGGATATATTCGATGAGAGGAGACGCTTTGGAGTTATTTGGAGTCAATTAAGGGAGTTCGAGTCCATCGAGTGGAACCCATGAGAAAGCACAAGAGAAAGAGCTGAAAATCGCTGGAACCTGATCCACCGCGACCGCGGTCTACTGCGGCTGGAGCGCGGTGGAAGAATAACTGAAGCATAAATAACTGGAGGCCACCGCGTTCGCGCCGCGTTCCTGCCGCGACTGCGGGCGACATCTGACAAGCCTGGAAATTGAAGGACTTAAGTGCAAAATACGGGATTAATTTGCCAAAACCCTATTTAAACAATGTAATCCGCCCAAGAGAGGGATATCACTATTTTTAGGCTCAAGTAGGAGGCAAGACTCATTGTGAGAAGAAAAGCAACCATTAGAGTTCTATATTTTTCTTCCTTTCATCCTTATTTCGAGTATTATAAATTATTTTGGGTTTTTGTTGTTCTTAGGCATGAGTAGCTAAATTCTCTATTCTAAGGCTGTGGGTGGAACCCGTTGGGGATGAACTAATTGTGGTATTAATATAGTTTTGTTGGTTGTTTATCTTTATTTGTTCAACTACATTATTGTTGTAGTTGATTGAAGGGCCCTCAATCAATTGTGCCTATTTATTACGTATCTACTTGAGAGAGAGTGCGTATTTAGGTAGTTGTTTGAACAACACCACTCCCGGAGTATAGGCAACAGTCATAACCGAGGGTTTAGAGATTAGAAATAACAATACCTCGGGTGCAATCTAAAGTGAATTGTAATGCAATATAGCTAGCGTAACTTGAGAAAGTGCGTCTAGTAAATTATCATAATTACTTGAGAGAGATTTATGATAAATAGAGTGTTCATGATTGATATAGAGACAACTGAGTCAAAACTATAGGAAGTACACAAGAAGGAAGTTCACCAACGGGGAAAACCATAACCTTAGATCCTTAATCCAATTGTTTATATCTCATTGTTAGTTAATCTTTAGTTTGTATCTTTTGTTCAACTGTAGTAATATAAACACAACACTAAGTGATATTTATAACATTTGATAATGTTGACTAGTGAGAATTGATAATCTAACAATAACAACTGATACGTTGATTCCCTGTGGGATTCGACTCTGGGAATAATACCCCGGATTATATTTGCAACGCCCGCGTTGTCTTTTAGTAGACACAATTGAGCGTGATCAACCATATCATTAATTTCTACAAACTTTTTAAAAAATGAACTCGATTTCGTCATCTTCTAGGTCGTTTCCCTTGATGGCACGCGTGTAGGAGTCACATGCTCATTTGGATATGTGGTTCTATTATACTTCGGAATTTCGGGCATGCGTAACTTTTTCGGGATTGGCCTCGGTGCCGCACTCGGAGGGAAAGGAATTTGGACAAATTTCTTGAAATCCAGGCCTTTAAATATTGGGACGCTCCTGGGATATGATCGACTCTGGAGTTATAGGTCTTCATTTTTTATTTTTTTTTGCCTCAATTTTCTTCCCCCGATTCCACCCGCTTTTTCAATTCCTCAAGCATTTTTATTATTTCGAGATTGGTCCCGAGATCAACTTCACCTGGCTTTTATGGGGCTTACTCACTCCGTTGGGCGTTTCTTGGGATGGTTCGGGCTCAACTCTATTAGAGGCGCGGTTTTGATTCTGCAGTTGTGCTATTGCCGCCTGTTGGGCCTGCAATATTTCGAAGATCACCTGCTGATTAATCCTGTCGCCTTCACCTTCGGGCGTACCTCTAGACGTAGGTCTGGCTCCTCCGCGAACTCTATTCTCAAGTCGATCGACAGGTTGGAGTCGATGGCCACACGCAAGTTGGCGTCAACTGGGTCTGCAACCGAGATTCCGTTGGGATCAACAAGGGGCACCTCGTTTTCCTTTTTCAGAGGTCGAATACTTAAGGTTTGACTAAGCGTGAGAGTAATGCACAATAGTTACCCGAGTTATTAAAGAGAATTGTTATAAGTTGTTTTACCTAAAGCATGTTGTTCTAGGTGTTACAAAATACAGGGTTATTACCAATTTGTTTAAAACAGGGTGAGATTGTTTTGTATCCTTTTCATCCATTAGTAGTTTAACTAGGTGTGACTGAGCGAGTACGAACAAGATCCTAAAACATGGTATCCAATTCACATATAAAATGCAGAATGATTTATATGCAGAGTTCCTAAAGTATGATTTCTAAATGCACATCATGATTTCAGGATATGCAGAGTTCCTAAAGCAGGATGCACAAAAGATTACAGCATTGTTAAACTCGATTTCAAAAGGTGCAGGAGCAACAGTTTGTGTTAGTGCTATTATTTAGTCCTGAAGCATGATTTCTAAGTGATAAAATAAGGCCAAATGAGATGTTGAAACATGATATCTAATGAATGACATGCTTCGAATGTATTGGTCCTAAACATGGATCCTCATGCGCATATAAGAAAATGTAAAGCTAAGGCATGATTTCTACCCATTGATTTAAATAACCTATATATTTACCCTCCCCTTTTCACTATTCATCCCCAATATTCGTTTACAACAATTATTACAAACCAATATTGAACGAATTACATAAGTAAATAAAGAAAAATAAGAAGTTACATTATTGGGAGCCTAAAAAAAAGGCCCAGATTTCCAGAACCTCAGATGCTCAGATGTTTTGTAGCCTTTCTCAATATCTGGGTGTGCCAGAGTTCCCTAAGGACCTCAAAGGATCCCGGAAAGTGCTCACACCCAGATTTCACAACCATAATTGAGTAAGTGCAGTGTGGAAGGGCCAGCTCTAATGCATCAGAGTACAGAGGAATCTCATAGGGATCCCTAAGTAGTCACACATTAGAGGGGCAGAACTTAATGACCTAAGAGTAGAGTGAGAGTGCTTGATATAGCTTTGAAAAGGTTTAGTAGGAAAACAGTGTTGAAAGAGACTTGTTTGAAATAGTTTTGTAAAATCAGAGAGTTGTTCAGTAGGACAGCTTTTGAAAAGAGAGATTTATATAATTAAACAACAACAGATCAAACATAGAGCCAAAACCAAACTCAGCAATACTTAAAGAACACAGAACCAAAATAGGAAGAACAAACCTACACACAGGGATGATGGGGATTGGAGACACATAGAGCACATGTAGTGCACACATAGTTATAGGAGCATGAAAATTCTTATATGGGTTTAGGGAACCAGGGGAATAGCTAATGGTATTAGAATATCATGAATCTTAGAACCAACACGGGATCAGAAAACTTAGGATAGCCAACTGCTTTCCACAAAAAGGTTCATGATAGAATTAGAGAAAACATAAGTAAGGAAGAGTCACATTGAGGTATACTACAAAGAGGGTTCATAAGCAGGCTGATCCTAAGGGGTTGGATATATTCTGAAGCATGATGATAAAGCAGTAAAGTAGACATATTAGTTGCAGGTTGAACAACAAAACCACAGATAGAAACATATTAGAAACATGATAAATTGAAGCAGTAAAAGAAGCATATTGGTTTGGGACTTGAATTGAAATCAGAACATACCAGTAAAGAAGACAGTAAACACAAAAGTGAAAGACAGGAGATCACAATAGTTAGCCTTGGCTTGTAGCCGGCTAACTCAGAATAATAGTAAGTAACACAAAAAAAGAGCAAAAAGTTTTGAGTGTGTGAGAGAGAGAGCTTTTTGAACCAATGTATTCGTGTGTTGTGTCAATGAAAGAGAAATGTATATATAGTTTAAAACTAGGGAGAAAATAAGGTAAGAATCAATAGCCAAGTAGTAATCATGGGGACTCAGAATCAATCTACATAAAATCAAGGTAAGTACTCCCTTCAATTAAGGAGTTAACTTCAAACGGTAATAGACATGTGACAAATAAGGAAGGAAGTCATACAAGGATGGAATATAACATAGTACAGGTATTAGTCTAGGTTCAAAATATTCTAATTAAGGAAAGTGCTTAATAATCAGTTTGACAGCATAATCGACCACAAAATAAGGCAAGAGAATATTTTAGAGGTTGAAATCAGTAAAGAATAGAGGATATCAATCACGGCGATTTAGGGGTTCCAATAGAAGGAAATATTAGTTAAAAGAAAGTACCATAAACGAACGGAATAAACACATAATAAGCAAGAAGAGGTAAAAATCATAACCATAATAAGCACAGATAGGGTAAAATCACACAAAATCAGGGATTCACATAGAACATAGTAAATGATTAAAGGAATTAACATAACGAACATGATATAATCGGAAGAAGAAAAGAATCAGAAACCCTAATGATCATAGTAGCAAAAAATCACATAGAATCAGAGATTCAGCTAAAAAAAAGTAACAATTAGAGGGATTAACAAAACAAGCACAATATAAGCGGAAGAAGCCAAAAATCAGGAACCCTAATGAGCAAAATAGGGTAAAATCATAGAAAACTCAGAACGTTCACGAGAAACAAGCATTCATACAGATTAAACGAACATATCATCAAAGAGAGACTCAGAGTCCAGGATTGAGGCCAAGAAACTTAGGGTTTTCAACATAATAAGTCGAATGAAAGGGGAAAACTTAAATAACCATTGAAACATGGTAAAAATCACAGAATAACATGGAAAATCATAAGGAGAATCGTTTTTGAAAAGGGGTTGAGAAACCCTAGTTTGAAGACGAATAGGCATTTTAGAAAAATTGAAAAAATCTTCAAGGAAACAACAAAATAACTCAGAATATACTTAGATCTATTGCAGATCTAAGACATCAAGAGTTAAAATTAGGGTTTCAGAGAGAGAATCGGCTTAGAAACCACATGTTCTAGCCGGAGATGGAAGGATCTTACTCGGACGGCCAAGAATGGCCTGAGGACGGCGTGAAAATCCATGGAGGTGAGTTGAATCGCCTCTGGTTCTCTCGAGGTCTCTAGGGTAGTAATAATCCGGCGTGTGAGGGAGCCATGGGGCTGAGGATGGTGGTGAAACCACCATAGTTACCGGCAAGCCAACGGGCGGTGAGTAGGTTTAGCATAGAGAGTTTTGAGAGAGATGAGAGATGTAACGGCGGAGAGAAAGAGAGGAAAATGAGAAGGAAGGGGGTAGTCTTTAGGATTAAATTAGGTAAGAAGAGATCTGGACCGTAGATCAAAATTGATCAATGGTCCAGATTAAACAGAGGATTGGGCCGGGTAATTAATGGATGGGGCATGGGGGTATTTGGGTTGTTTAATTGGGTTTGGGGCTGGCTTAATTAGGCTAAAATTGAAATAAAATTAGGCCATTTGGTAAATGCCTAATTAAATTAATAAAAATAATTTATAAAATAGCTAATAATTATATAAAATGAATTTCATGCATAGAAAATAGTTTAAAATGTTTATTTAATATTTAAAAATACAAATGGTTAATTTCTTGATAAAAATAGTATAAAATTATATGATTGGGCTATAATTGCAAAGTTATTGTAATTATAGCCAAAAGGTACCAATTTGGCTAATTATGAAATAATTTCATCTTAATAAGACCAAAAATAATAAATTAGATCAAGAAATATTTTTGAAATCATTAGTGATGCAATTTTGTAATTATTAATTAGAAATAAAATGCTGGATAAATTAATAAAAATATAGGAAAATAGTGAAAAAATATCAATTGCTATTAATTCATGATTTTTTTAAAAATATTTGGAAAAAATTGGGGTATCAACAGCGTGAGAGGCTCTTGGCACCGATTCCGATTCCTTGTAGTTACGTCCTTGCTTCATTTGCCTCACTGGGAAATCGGGGTGATCATTAGCCTCGATTTTAGTTGTAAACACCTTTATATGAGAAGGTAAAGTTGGATTTAGTTTTATACTATTATGATTTATGTGATGCATACTACTCTCTCTCTCTCCCAATCTTTAATGTTGAAGATATATTAAGAGAATATGATTTGATGGTCTTTCTTGAGAACCGATGCAAACATCAACTATGACTCTATCAATGCGGATTGCTTTATCAGTTGGGACCTCAGGTAAAAACAAAATACGCGTGGTTGTTGGAAAAATATTAAATAGAAATATCAAAATTAAGTCTGAATTACAATCGCATAATGTTAGTCGTTATTGCAATCTACAACGACACATGTTAGAGTTTTATTTTACATAAATTTTGGTGAAAATCATTGTATTTTCTTGAAATAAATTTCTTCCTATGGTTTAGTTTAGAAACCAACGGGTCTTGTCTTTGTAGGTCTTTGAAATGGAAATGCAAGCAGCTCGAGAGTATCGATTATCAGAATGATGGGTCCACTGCTTTAGGATGTTGACAAGGTAGTATCTGTGGCGGACCCAAACTTTTATGCAAGCGGGTTCAGACATATATTGTAATCTTCAAAAATATTCGACAGTAAAAGTGACACTAACTCACTAAGTTAACAAGCAAACATGTTTACCTAGTGTTTTTTATTTTGGTTCTTAATAAAACCTTAAAAGAAAATTTACCCATCGCTCTTTATTTTGTTTCAAAAAAAAAATGTGTCTATATATACTAAAAACAAAACTATTTACCTTTACAATTTAATAATTTATTGAAGAAATTATTCGGCAACAAATATCTTTGATCCATTTAAAATAATAAAAAAAACTAATTCAACTTACGCTAGTACTAAACAAAATAAACTGAAGAGGGCTAAGCTAAATTAATTTTATATACAAAAGTTCCAAAACAATGAAAAGATACTAAATTAAAGTAAAAATAAAAGGAGATAAGGAAAAAGACATGCCGAATAAGTGCCTGTCAGCATTTTGAAAATAGAGAAATAAGAAAGAAGTGCTTAAGTTTGAAATTCCTCACTATGATTGCCCTTGTTATTACTTTACGCATCTTAGATACTGATGTAAAACGTATTATGGTCGACGATGGAAGCGGCGCGTGCATTATCCACCCTCGAGTCCTCGCACAAACGAAGCTCGAGGATAAGATAGTGCCACACTGCATCACACTGACAGGTTTTAACAATGCAGTTAAGCAGAAGTCCGGAGAAATCACGCCTCCTGTCCTAACCGGCGGAATCACTTTGGAGACCACGCTCCACATCATGGATCAAGACACCGCGTACAACACCATCATAGGTCGGCCTTGGATACACGCTATGAAAACCGTCCCCTCCAGCATATATCAAGTCGTCAAATTTCCCACCCCTTGGGGAGTACTCATCATCCGAGGAAAGCAACACACTGCCCAAGAATGCTATCGCATCGCCCAAGACTGCACATACACCTAACAATTGAAGGGCAAAGCCGAGGAGGCATAGCAATTAACAAGGTCGAGGTCGGGTGGTCGAAGGGAAAAATGTCATCAGATACCCAAAAATCATAGAGGCCACAGGATCAACCGTAAAGGATCTCGACCCCATACAACTCGACAAAGACGACCACAACAAAAAGTCCTATATCGGCCACAAGCTTCAAGAACCAGGTAAATTCCACCAATATTTAGCTAACAATGCAGGCTTGTTTTCCTTCTCCCATGCAGATATAACGGGCATCCCGAAAGAGATAGCGACACACAAGTTGAACGTCGACCCATTTACCCCCACCCCCCCAGTACGAAAAGTTACGCGAAAATTCAATTCTGCAATAAATGACGGGGTCTACAAAGAGGTAGAAAAACTGATGCAAAACGCTTTATCATAGAATCAAAGTACCCCCAATGGGTCGCCAACGTGGTCATGGTGAAAAAGAAGAACACAAAATGATGGATGTGCGTGGACTTCACAAATTTGAACAAAGCATGCCCGAAAGACTCATTCCCACTGCCCCATATTGACCCGCTCATTAACGCAACGGCCGGGAATGAGCTATTAAGCTTCCTAGATGCCTACTCACGCTACAACAAGATCCTCATGGAGGAGGAATACCTGGAAAATACCACTTTCATCACCCACTAGGGGACGTACTTCTACAGGGTGATGCCTTTCGAACTAAGAAACTTAGGGGCGACGTATCAGAGGTTGGTGACAAAAATGTTCAAAGACCAACTCGGAAAAACCATGGAAATCTACATTGACGACATGTTGGTCAAGTCAAAAAATAAAGAGGATCACATCGACCACTTCAAAGAGGCCTTCGACATACTCAGACGATATGGTATGAAATTGAACCCCGAAAAGTGCCCCTTCGGTGTAACCTCGAGAAATTTTCTCGGCTTCTTAGTATCATGATGAGGAATTGAGGTCAACCCCGACCAAATCAAAGTACATGATGTTCGCCTATGTATGCACCAAGTTTAACACTGCACCAATTAATATACTCACATTCGACCTCGTTCGAATTAATTAAGAGTAACATTCTACCTCACTCGAATTTAACTCACGATTCAACCTCATTCGAATAAATAAAGAGTGACATTCGACCTCACTCGAATTCAACTCACATTTGACCTTATTCGAATTAATTAAGAGTAACATTTGACCTCACTCAAATTTAACTCATGATTCGACCTTGTTCGAATTAATCAAGAGCGACATTCTACCTCGCTCGAATTCAACTCACATTCGACCTCGTTCGAATTAATTAAGAGTAACATTCGACCTCGCTCGAATTAATTAAGAGTAACATTGACTTCGCTCGAATCAACTCAACATTCGACCACGTTCGAACTAATTAAGAGTAATATTCGACCTCAGTGAAATTAAACTTACATTCGACCTAGCTCGAATTTGATTCACATTTAACCTCGTTCGAGTTAATTATGGCAACGTTTGACTTTGCTCGAATTAATCAATGACACACTCGACCATGTTCGAGCTAACGCCTACCAACACAGTTCTTTTAATCAAGGAAATAAATTGAGGAAACACAGAAGACTCGGAAACAAACAGCAAAAATAGCATTCTAAATCAAAAAGGTATCTTACAAGGGCCGAACAGACGCCCACAAAAGTAAAATTAAAGATTACAAAAAGCATTACTCAGTAGCATCGTCCCCGCCATCATCCTCGTCGGTTGAGTACTCATCATCGTACCAAGCACCTTGGTCGATCCCTCCCGGTTCATCTTCACCATTCCCCGCCCGTGGCGTGGCGGGATCGTAACCACAGGACTTGAGTTGTGAGCACCTTGGCACGATCACCCTCGAACTCAACCTCAATAACTCTCCCTGTCGTTATCAAGTCCCTGAATATGTCTAGTCAGGCCTCGACATGGATCCACTTCTCATACGAATCCCACGCAACATCGGGATAAGCGAAAGTGTGAGAGAAAGACGGTTGAGCAAATAGCTGCACCCTTTCGGCCTCGAGAGCGGCGACCTGATCATTTAAGTTCGAAAGCTCCCCCTCAAGCCCGCCAATCCGTTCATCAAGCCTTTCCTCCCTGAGCGCGGTCGCTTCCGCTTCACTCGCTTGTTCAGATCGGAGGACGCGGATGACCTCCTCCAACGCTGATACCCTCGCCAAATCCGCCATCCTGGCTTCCTCAGCCTTCCCTAACTTCGCCGTCTTTTCAATAATTTCATCACTTAAGTCATTGGCTCTGGTAGAACTCTACTCAAGTTCGGCCCGCCGGGGTGCCACTTAAGCTTAAAGATCGACAGTCTCAGCCTTGACCCCCTTGCTCACTTCGAGCTCGCCCTCCTTGACTCTAAGTGCTCCCTCGAGCTTGCTACATTTGCCGTTGAACCTCACGAATTCATCGTCCTTCTGCTTTATCTCGTCCCTGAGAGACTAGAAGTTACCATCCACCCCGAATCGGACGCATATCTCACGGTGCTTGGCACGGTACTTGATACTTTAACTCCATACTCTTGAAAATAACCCTCCTCCTCTTTTCTCGGCGGGCGCACTCAATCTCCAAAATAAGGGTCTGATGAACAGGGGAAAAGCAGAAGGAGGAAGTTAGTAAAATCAAACAACAAGGGGGAAAGAAAGAGAACGTAAGGTACGAGAACTCAAAAAACCAAAAACCTACCCTCAAAGCCATTCCGGATATGCCCAGCGACAGAGAGACATCATCGAACGTCTGTAAAGTCCTGTCCTCGGAGCTGGAGTAGAGGCGACCCAAAGAAGGAATCACGCTCTCTGTATTCACCTACAAGTTGCGGTCGAGGGGAATGACTATGTTGCGAGTAGATCCCTTTGTCCTCATTTCTACCCGAGTAAACCCCTCATTGAACATCTGTACCTCTTTGAGGTCGATGTTGGAACCGGTTCCATAGCCGTCCAAGGCCAAACCTTTCCCTCTCTCCTCGGTAAATTAAGGAACGTCAGCCTGCCCTTACGGTGATGGATCATTCCTCAGAACGGCCTCCGCCACCTCTGATCTCCCCCTCCTTTGACGATAACTTCAGGCAAAGGAGCGATTTCTACATCCTCTGAAGGCGATAGAGTCTCAGTGTTCAAGGCCACGTCGCCCTCAGGTGCAGCCGTGGCCAGCTCAAGAACGCCCCTCATTAACTCTTTGGGACAAGCTATCTCGTCGCCAATTTCTATTCTTCGCCTTTTTGGCGGAACCAATTCCTCCTCACTCGGCGATGATTCGTCTACCAAGTGCAGCACAGGTAAAATCGGAGTCTCCACCGATAGGGTTTTCGCATGTCAGCTAGGACTACGCAGGATCGAGGTTTGAGAGGGAGAAACAGTCTGTACGGACTTGCCTACATTCGAAACAAGCAATGACCCAGTGGAGGCACCCGGTTGACGACAAGCGAGGGTAGGAGCCTTCACTTTTTTCGAAGTTCTCCAACTTGACAACAAGAACAGAAGTTCAACTAACCCCGCTACAGAAGAGAAAGGAGAAAAAGAGAAGACGACATAAAAATCGAAGCAACGAAAGGTCGAAATGAACGACTTACCGGGCGCATAAGGTTTACGTCAATATTTCTTGCAGAGCACCGACCATTCACGCATCCCCACCGCGTGGGGAAAAATCTGACTCACCCAGTCACAGATGTCGGCGACCAACGTAGGAGGCTCCTTCTCGTCTGCATAAAAGAGAAAGAAGAACGATTAAGTCACCGGTGAGATAGAAAAATCAAGCAATCAGTTAGCAGAAATACTTACGGGCGAAGTTCCACACTTCAGGGAATCTGCTGGCGTTCGTCACCACGTGCTCGATCTTAATATAGAAGAATTTAAACCAAAATTGACGATTTGCCTTATCATCCATCTTCACCACCAGTCCCTTGGTCCCTCGGTGGCAGAGGTGTAGCATCATACCCCTATGAAACCTTCGCGCGAAGAGATGCAGTAGATGACAGATGGAAATCCCGCAGTTGGCCAACTCCGCGTACTTTATCAACATGAGCAAAAACTTATAAATATAGGGAGAGGGCTGGTCCGTACAGACGCCGTAGTAGTGGAGAATTCCTCCGCCAATGGTGGAAGAGGGAAGAGGAAGAGAATAACCCACTTGGAACAGATACGCGTAGAATGCGCAGTACACAGGATGATGAATATGAATTATGTCATGACCAGCTGGGACCAGATTGATTTGGGTCGGGATATTGTACTTGGCCCTAAACTTGGCGAGGTAGGCTACGTCCATTTTGGACTCTACAGGTTCAGGCTCATCCGCAGCTTACTTCGAGAAGTTCGACCTGCTATATCAATACGAGGATTAATTTTATCCATGGTGGGGAAGCTATCATCCTCAGCAGCGACAACAACATTGTCATTGTGAGGGGGCATTCTCACTGCTAGTGGGTTTGGTTCAGGAGCCTCACTAGAGGCAAAAGATGCGCTAACCATTTTTGGTTGACTGTAAATACAGAAGACACGAACTCGAAAGAGGCAAAAATAAAAAGGATCACTCGAACTAGAAAGGAGAGCAAGAGTGCGAAAATGGAAATAACTGGATCAAGAACGCCGGAAGAAGAAGAAGAGAGAAAAAGGTGCAAATCAAAAGCTGGAAAATATAAAGGTTTGCTCGAAGAGTTCCCCACCCTTATTTATATAGAACGCGGACACTCATATCAAGAAAATCAACCATCAGATGCACAAATATCGAAATGGCATGGGCAAGGGAGGCGATGCAACGTATCAGAAAGATGCGTAATAATGACGTGTGAGGCCATGACATCATTCTAAACCAACGTCACAATTAAGTGTGTTTCTCAAAACACCACATCACCATCTCGTCCGTGATCCTCGCTACTCGACCTCCCCGTCCGAATTTCTCAACTAGGACTAACAAAGTTCGCTCACCGAGGTTGACCAAAAGACAACCTCGATAAGCGGAGGGACTAACTGTATGGGTTAAAATCAGACCGAGAAAATTCGGAACGCGGAGACGATTATTATGAGTGATTTGAAAATCAAAGAGTTTAGTTTGGTCGAGGTAGACCAGTGATCAATAGAACGAGCTGCTGAGTGGTCCATCACGACCGAGGATGAGCAGCATAGATAGAAGTAACGACTAATTTTGTATTAGGATCTTCAGAGGGAATATTCTATTGAATATTTTCTCTGTTTGTATTTTTAAAGTTCTTTGGGAATATCCTCTATAAATAGTATGAGAGATAAGACAAAAGGCAAGTACTATTCTATATGATAAGAACTCTTTCAAAAAGTAAGCTCTCTAGATAAATACAAAGAACAACTTTCTGAAGAGATTCGACCTTTTTGGATTATCTATTGTCATTTCCACCATATCCGATAAAGAGTCCAATATTCTCTTATATTCTTGTCATGCATCACTGTCAGAGGAAGGACTCACTCACATCATTCAATATTGGGTGAACTTAAACATTGTCATTTTTTTGTCAAACGGAACGCACGACAAATTATTACAGAAATTGAATTTGCTTGAACCATCAGACCAAGGGACATCTTTGTATAAGGGGGTTCAACCGCTTTAAATTTTATATAGTTTGATTCTTTCATAAATAATTTCCATATAAAAATAGTAAAAAATATTTATGAAACGGGTTCAGCTGAACCAGCTTGAATCAATGTGGGTCCGCCCCCGATAGTATTACCAACACTGGTGCTTAGCTAGGACTTTGCTCTTGTGGTAGGATCGCAGCACGTGATTTGCGCTTTACGTGCATGTCACGACCCAAAATCTAACCATGGTCGTGATGGCGCCTATCGTGTTACAAGGCAAGCCTATTTCCCAAAATATTACTACTAAACCTATTATAAGAAATTAATAAAACATTTCAACATTTAAATTTTTCATAAACCAAATCAACTCTAATAAAATTAATATAAAATACGGAAACGAGCCCCAAACATCAGGGTGTCACTAAGTCACGAGCGTCTAAAACTATGAACTAATATCTATAACTGTCTAACTGTAAATACTATTCAAAGGAATAAATGATAAAAGGAGTAACAAGGTCCTAAAGGTGAGAGCTCAAAAAAGAAAGAAAAGTAGGTGCTTTTAAGGCCAGTGTGGAGTAACTAGAACGGATAGGAGGTACTTTTTCTTTTTGTTGAACGAGAAACTAGAGTCAGACTTAGTAAAAGTAAGAAGAAAAGAAGGATCAATTCTGGGGTGGTGCTTCTATATGATCCTAGAAAACGTATGAAACAACCTGCTACGGAACTACCGATAAGAGGCAAAAATAGGCGATTTGAATCCCCGTTCTTCTGATTTCCTCTTGTCTGCTTTCTTCACAACTTCGTTCCTTGCATTTTTTCCATCTTTGTGCCAGCCCTAGCCCGTCTTGCTCTTCCAATTCCATTTCGAGAGTCATCATACGCTGGCAGCTACCTTGCAATATCCACAGATAGCCGCCCTGAAATCAACGATCGTTGCGCTCTAACTCACCTGGATCTCCACATAAAGTGCAGGGGGTAGTATGAGTACAACCGACTCAGTAGTAACAGAAATAACTAAGGAGATGAGCAGTAGTGATGAGCTAAGTAAAATAGTCCAATTATTTATTTTCACAATTTATAAATAAACAAAAATAAACAGGTAAATTCCATAACTCGGTAAATGCCACAAAGAAAGTAAACAGATAAATGCAGCAACAACAAAAGTAAATGCAACCTCACAGCAATGTCACTCCATCACTCAACACTCACACTCAACACTCAATACACTCAACACTTTACGCTCACTGGGGGTGTGTACAGATTCCGGATGGGATCCCAAAGCTCAATCGCTAAGCACAGACAGCTCACATGCCATAATATCAATACCTGGATCTGCACGGTCAGCTCACGTGCTACGCGGACAACTCACGCGCTATAGTATCAATACCAGAACTCGCACGGTCAGCTCATGTGCTATGCGGACAGCTCACGCGCTATGGTATAAATATCCTCACAACCGGGCCCTCGGTCGCACTCAGTCATGTACCGCTCCAGCCTCACAATGCACCACAAATAAGGGGACATGTCCCACATCAAGTATCACAACATATCAGCAAAATAATAGAGACTGGGGTAAACATGTACAATAAATTTTATGACCGAGTACAAATAATGTGAGCATGCATAAGGCCTAAACACGATCTCTAACAAGAAGGCAGACAAGTTCACCAACAAGTAAATGCATAAACACAATTAATGGTTATTAGGCCTCACGGGACGGACCAAGTCTCAATCCCTCGAGGTACACCCACTCGTCTTTCACCTAGCATGGGTATCACCTCCAAACAATCACATAATATCAAATTCTCTGAGTTTATACCCTCAAATCTAGAGTTAAAATTGTTACTTATCTTAGCAGCGTAAAATCCTACTACAGAATGCCCTCGTCTCTGGACTCGGTCTCTAAAAGCTCCAAATCTAACCATCATCATATTAATACCATCAACATAGGCTAACAAATCGAATTCCACAATAAAAACTATAAAATATGCAAAAAAATCTGAAATCGGCCAAAACCCGGTACCTGGGCCCATGTCTCGAATTCAGTAAAAATGGAAAAATCAAAATCCTCGTCCGCTTACGAGTCTAACCATATAAAATTTATCAAAATCAGACTTCATTTGGTCCCTCAAATCCTTGCCTAAAACTCTCTAAAACTCAAGGCCTAACTTCCTCAATTTCACTTTGAAATCATCAATCAAATCCCTAAAACGAAGATGGATTCATGAAATATAACCAAAACCGAGTAGAAAATACTTACCCCAATCCATATGGTGAAAATAGCCTCCAAAATCGTCCAAATCCGAGCTCTCCAACTCAAAATATGACTGGATGAACAAACCTTTATTTTATATATTTTTCTGTCAGCTATTTGCCTCGTTTCTCATGCCAAACGATCCCTAAACTCGCTTTTTATGCTTCTAATGAATTCCTTGTGAAATTCTAGTCAAGTTAGGTTTTTGAATCACTCAATTTGACCTTATAATGAATGAGATATGTAGGTTTTAATATTTACAAAACAATGCAGATTTTTAATTACGTCGTTAGTGACAATTTCGTAATTAATCTGAAAAATCTGACAACCTAATTCTTAGTAAAATGACCATAAAATCCTAATACGATGTTTAAATTCGACGATTTTCTTTTGCTACGGGTCCGAAATTATTATATGGATCTAATGCTTCAATCAAAAAAGAAATCGGAGCTCATTTGTTCAATATGATATCATTTATGCCTGAAGAAACGACGTTGAAACATAAGGAAAACGAGCGCAACACAACCCAAACCTATTCGAAACTCACCCGAGCTCCTCGGGACCCCGTACGAACATACTAACAAGTCCCATAACATAACTCGAACTTAGTCGAACCTTTGGAATACCCAAAACAACACCAAACACCATATCAACCTCAGATTCAAGCCTAAAAACTTCTAAATTTCCAACTTTCGCCAATTCAGCCTAATTCTACTACGGACCTCCAAATTACATTCCGGATAACCTGGAATACCACAACCGATTATTCACATAAGTTATAACACATCATACGGAGCTACTCATGCCCTTAAACAACCGAGCAAAGTGCAATTGTTCAAAACGAACATTCAGATCGTTACAGCTAGGGTTGTTCATAAAAACTCGAAAAAACGAGCCAAACCGATAATCGAACCAAACCGACCAAAAAGATCGATACATTTTAGGTTTGGTTTGGTTTTGGTTTTGACTTTTAAAAACCGATCAAATTTGGTTTGGTTTTGGTTTCAATAAAAAAATTACCGGAAAAAAAAACTGAACCAAACCGACTATAAAAGTAGCTATTTAAATTTATTATTACACCTATATATATATATATATATATATATATGTATGTATATTTTTTATATAAAGTTTTTAAAATTTTATGGTATATATTAGTCATTTATATTTTTAGTCTAGTTCTTTGCTATTTAATAATCTAATTATTTACCTTTACATTCTAGTTTGATTGGTAATTTTCTTTCGTTAAGTATAAAAAAAATTATTTCATGCTAAAAATAAATCGATATTTAATTATGCTTAAATTATTCATCACTATTTTATTCAGTTATCATCAATATATCTTGATAAATGATAAATTTCTTAAAGAGCAATTGATTTGATAGTGTTATGTTGAAATGTAGTCGCCGGAATATGCGTTTGGTAGTGTATGTCCCATATTTAAGAAAAACCGATAAATAACCGACAAAACCGACCAAAAAGGAATCGATAAAAAATCGACTTAATTGGTTTGGATTGGTTCCAATATTTAAAGAGCCGACTTAATTTATTTATTTTTGCACAATAGAGAAAGCAAATGGTCTGCATGTACTAATCATAATGAAAAGCAAAAACATTTTGATGCCTGTCTTAACAAGTCAGCTAACAATTAACAATCTTTCACAGAGGACAAGTATATACTTCTAATTTATTGATCTAAATAACAAATAACAAAAACAACAATCATCAAATTAAATAAAACAATACAAATGAAAAATTCAATAATTATGCAAGAACATCAATGTGCGCGCGCACACACTCTTCGATGACTTGATTAAACATCCAATACATCAGAAAATCAAGTTGCTTTAGTTAATGTCTTGATTGCAACATTTGGTGCGCGAAAGAGGGGTGTAATTTCCACGGTGAAAGTGTCATATCTCATGAAAAACTCCACCAACATTAGTCTGCCCAACAAATGCACCAAGTCCTTTCCTGCACATTGCTTATTATCTGGTGCTGGATGCTCTGTTTCCCTTCCATTAGACCAAAGAACATGTTTGAGCATTTTCTCTCCTTCACCCATGAACCTATCAGGGACAAACTCGTCGGGTTTGTCGAAAATCTTGGGATCCCTACTAGCCATGGGCTGATATCCGACGAGAAACTGACCTTTCTTGATCATGTAAGATGCATCATGGCTCTGGACCATGAAATCTTTTTTGGCCTTACCGTACTGTAATGGCACGGGCGGACGTAGCCTCAACGTTTCATAGACTATGGACTTGACCAAACTCATCTTGTTGATTGCTGATAATGTGACTGCTCCTCCTTCTTCCTTAATAGCTGTCCTGATTTCATTAGCAAGTCGAGCGTGTAGAGTAGGCCCTGCTTCGCCCACAAACCTGATCAGATAAGCAAAGAAAGCGTTGTTGTGAGAAATTTATCTAGGACTCCATGATTCAATAGTAGTCGGTGGTTAAGCCTGTGATCAACTTTCACGACCGTTAATTACCGTGTTTTCAAGGAACATTTACACAGTTATTCTTGTGTCAACTAGGAAAGATATTTGGTCTCTATTAATAAAGAAACTTAGCTTCACAAGATAATAGTTAATTCGCCTTACTTATCCCACACATAAGCAAAGTAAAATGTTAAATAGTCCTATATACAAATTAGATTAGGATTAGAACTTGATATTTTTTTTTTTATAACTTGGATAGTCAATATCCGTATCCATGTATGTAATCAATTGACATAATACACTAATTTTATTGTTGTGTGATAATGTACACAAAGCCTTTAACCTTTTATACACCTATGTATGTTCCCTACTTTCTTGGTTCCTTATAATTTATTCATTCGATGCACTGGCGATGAATTGCTATATGTCTAATTTTAAATTTTAGCTAATAAACACATGGATTAATCTTACCCTCAACTATTCAAGAGCTTTTATAACTTTCTAAAACTAAATAAATATTTTAAATTGTAAAAGAAGGAAGAAAAAAAGCAAGGAAAATATCGGTTGAAAAAAAAAAGACAATGTTTCGGAAAACTTTTAGAAGTGCAAGAAAAAGGTTTGGCAAGTTGATTTTTTTTTTTTTTCTGATGTTGGAATTGTTCTAAAAACAATTCATTTAAAAAAGAGCCTTCCGGCCACATGAAAAAGGTACAATTTTCTGTACAAACTTTGATTTATATCTATTAATATTATTTCATTTATTTGTTCTTTACAATGTAACAAGAGATGCCTTACTCCCTACTTTTAAAAAAATACTATTAGTATTTTGAGAATCAAAATATATATTTTCTTAAATAACAAATTAGTATTTAAAATTTGTAAGTTGACATAAGTTCAAATTAGAAGACTGACCTGATGAGATGAGGGAAGAATGCATTCAAGCCGGCAAACATATTAATTCCTACGAGGAAAAGTATGTTATGTACAGCTTCTTCTCTTTTGATCCCAAGTTTCTCAGCTTCATCTAACATGGACCCTGCATTCTTGCTAAATGCATCAACAAGCTTGTTGTAATCATTTTTCACGAGACCAAATGGTATCAAGAAATTATGGAAGAGCAAATCTTCTATAAAGCTAGGAAGTTTTCTCGCGCTCAATGATGGAATGAGCTGAGGAAAAAGCCATTTACGAAGATGTTCTGGTCCTTGAACGCCAAGAACTGTATCAGATGGATTAGTTTGGTCACAAAGCAATCGAAAAATGAAACCAAACGTCATATTCGGTAGAAGTGCATTGAAATCTGACTTCCCTTGATCAGAAACCTGTTTTTCAAGATTTTGAAAGAGGTGATCAGACACTGAGTTTCTGAAAAGGGGAATGAATGAGTTATGTCGCTTAGCGAATGAAGTAAGAATGTAGTTTTTCAGAGCAGTGTGGTTAGGGTTCGAAGTATCGACAAAAGCAACAGGACGATAACAACCGTAGTACTCTTTACCAGGCTTGAATGTACCACCTAGAGTGTCAGTTTTGTCTATGAGAGAATTATCAAACATATAAACAAAGCTGTTGGCATCTAAAAATGCCACTAATTTGTAGTCATTAGAAGTGAAAGGGCCTGGTGCCATGTTGATTTTAACAACAGTGGATTTGTATTTTTCAGCTTTGCTATGAAACCAAACATCTTCACCTTGTTTGTAAAAGTAATCGTATCGATCTTTAATAGCACTGATGATAGGGAAACCATAGTCACCTGGGATTTCACGTACTGGAAGATTATTTGATGATACTAAAAAGGAAGACATTTTTTCTTAATCTTTTGTAGTTTTTTGGTGTTTCTGTTTTGTGTATATATTGGTTTAATGAGTTGATGAAGATGCCACCAGCTGATGTATTTATAAGTACAACGTTAGAAGTAATGTCAAAGATTTTATTCAACATAGTACAACTGCAATTTACAGGCTGCTAAAGAACGTTGAGTTTTATTCAAGTAAATTGAATTAAGAAGTTTGATTATTCAGAGCAACTAGAACAAAACCAATTAGTGCTTTTGTACTACGTAGCCACATGGGGCTGCAGTTTTTGCTTTACTATTGTGATATTTTAGACTAGTTGTAAATAGAGGCGGATTCAAGATTTAAATCATATGGGTTCAATTTTTGAAGTTTTTAGCATTGAACCCATTGTATATTTAATGTTATGGGTTCATATCTACTATTTTTGTAATTTTAATAAATTTTTGTAAAATAATTTTTATTCCGCGTCGAAAGTTATGGATTCAATTGAACTCGCCGACCATTCTCTGCATCTACCCCGAGTTGTAAAGCGCCTAACGTTGGATAGACATCAAGTCCTTGAGCATTCTTTTTTTCAAATTGATCAATTTAAATTTAAGTACACCCTCCGTTTCGTTTTACTAGTCATCTATTGACTAAACACGCCCTTAAATTAAATTACTTTTGTTAATGATTATCGAAGTTGTAACTCCAATAAATTTAAGAAGTTGAATGCTTAATATTAAGGGTAATATTGAAAGAAAATAATAAATCTCTCTTAATTTGCTAAAATTGGTTACAATTTACAAAAGAAAATATTCATGTTTAATATAAGAGATCAGTAAAAGGGGATGGGAGTATATTATTGTGCTATGAATTAGCAAATGGAGCTTCAATAAGTAGAAACTTCCAACAATGTCTCGGGAAGACAAATTAAATTGCGATATCTATTTCAGATCAATTTTTATGATACAGAAAAAAACATCGATCACTTGAATCATGATCAACTATACTTTAGCTTTGGATCAATTCAAATGGATAATCGTCGTAATTTTATTTTTTCTGATATATTCCTTTTCAACCAGGACAACTAAGTTTGACCATTTCGTAAAATTCAGTTGTGCGTTTTTTTGTAGTAATTTTTTTTAGTCAAGTTGCAAGGTACCTAACATGAAGCTCTCTAACATTTCTTGTCATATTCTTGTCAAAATTAATCTACTATTGTGCTTTGAAATTAGGGAAACGAAACTTCAACAAGTAGATGTCGTAGTAGAAAAGAAGACAATATGTTAACGCATGTCCTTGAGCTTTGTATCAGTTCTATGGATTAGGACAGAGGCGGATCCAGGATTTGAGGTTTATGGGTTCCCACTGTAATTTTAAATTAATATGTAATAATATATGGGTTCACAGTTAGATATTTACAAATATTTAGTAAATTTCTTAATATAATTATAGAGTCTATGCAAAAGTTACTGAGTTCCCGAGAATCTGTAGTCAATACTCTAGGTCCGCCCCTGGATTAGGATCGAGTAGTTTTTTTCTAATATATTCGTTTTCACCTCATTTTTAATATTAAAGGTGTCGCAAAAGACTGTTGCTTTGATATTTTCTTTAATTATCCTGGTGCCAAAACACAAACTTTTAATTTATCTCTCTCTATTATTCTAGTATTGTGGAGAGATTATGATAGGATGAGCGCGAGTCACCTTTGTGTGAGAGATGGAATTCGTCGAAATTTAGCAACTTAAATATAGTTAGTTGAAATCCTTTTGGTGTGGCCACTAGATCACATTTGGACAAATGTTATAACGGGAGAGTGCTTTCGGTCTGGCCAGTTGGGACATCAGTTGAGGATTTCCCTCAGTCTTCAAGAAATTTCAACCAGGCTTTTATTCAGTCAGCTGCACCTACTCAGACTACTCGTAATACTTTAGGTGCTACAAGTACAGGAAATAGAGGTCGAGGTGCTGGAGACCGTGCTGCTGTAAATCAAGGACAAGGGAATGTTGGTAGAGGTCAGGCGAGAGTTTTTGCATTTACTAGACAGGATGCTGGCCTCCTCGAATGTTGTGGTTACATGTATTCTTTCTATCTGTTCATTTGATGCACTTGCGTTGAATGATCTGGGATATACTCACTCCTATGTGTCATCATACTTTGCTTTGAGGTTTAGTAGACAGTCTGAGCTATTGAATGACCATTTTCTAGTCCTTACTCCTGTTGGAGAGTCACTATTAGCTAAATACGTGTATTGTGCTTGTCAGATTCGGGTTGAGGGTAGAGATACTCTAGCTGATCTTATTGTACTTGATATGATTGACTTTGACATGCTGATGGGAATGGGTTGGTTATCTTCTTGCTATGCTATCGTCGATTGTCACACAAAGATAGTCAAGTTTGATATACCAAACGAACCCAGTTTTGTTTTAAAAAGAGGTCAGGTTCCAGAAACTTGCAAAGTTGTATCTATTATGAAGGCTCAACGACTTCTGAAGAAAGGTTGCTTGGTTCTCTTAGCTATTGTAAATGAAGCAAGAAAGGAAATAATTAGTATAGAAAAGTGTACCAATAGTGAGAGAATTTTCTGATGTATTTCCTGAGGATTTAACATGATTGCCTTCAGTACGAGAAATAGATTTTGGTATTGATTTTCAACCTGACGCACGACCCATATCAATACCTCCATATCGGATAGCACCAGCAGAGTTGAAGGAGCTAAAACAACAATTGCAGGATTTGTTAGACAAGGATTTTATCAGACCGAGTATATCTCCACGGGGTGCACCAGTACTGTTCGTAAAGAAGAAAGACAGATCCCTAAGAATGTGCATTGATTACAGGCAGCTGAACAAGATAATAATACGCAATAAATATCATTTGCCTCGTATAGATGACATGTTTGATCAGTTACAAGGAGTTGTCCATTTTTCAAAGATTGACCTCCGTTCTGGTTATCATCAACTTAAAATCAAAGATGAAGATATTTCTAAGACTGCTTTTAGAACTCAATACGGGCACTATAGTTCTTTGTGATGCCTTTCGGACGGACTAATGCTCCAGCTGCATTCATGGATTTAATGAATAGGGTGTTCAAGCCATTTTTGGATAGATTTGTAATTGATGATATCCTGATATATTCTCGTAGCCAAGGAGAACATGAGAATCATCCCAGGACTGTGTTGCAGACATTGCGAGAACATCGGCTTTATGCTAAGTTCTCAAAGTGTGTATTTTGGCTAGACTCAGTATCATTTCTGGGGCATGTTGTATCCAAAGATGGAATTATGGTAAATCCTAAGAAGACATAAGCCATGCAGAAATGGCGTAGACCTACTTCTCCTACAGAGATTTGTAGCATTTTAGATTTGGCAGGCTATTACAGGCGTTTTGTGTGGGATTTATCCAGCATAGCAGCGCCGTTGACCAAGCTAACATAGAAAAATGCAAAGTTTCAGTGGACGGAGGAAAGTTTCAGTTTCAAAAAAATGCAAGGTTTCAAAAACTCAAAACATGTTTGACAGTTGCACCAATATTAGCTTTACCATCAGGTTCCGGAGGATTTACGGTGTTCTGTGACGCATCGAGGGTGGGATTAGGATGTGTTCTCATGCAAAATGGTCGTGTTATTGCTTATGCTTCGAGGAAATTGAAAAGGCATGAGCAAAACTATCCTACATACAATTTGGAGATGGTTGCGGTGGTATTTGCTCTAAAATTTGGAGACATTATCTATACGGCGAAACTTGTGAGATTTATACTGACCATAAAAGTCTGAAGTATATCTTTCAGCAGAAAGATTTGAATCTTCGGCAGCGTTGTTGGATGGAACTACTCAAAGACTATGATTGTTCTATTTTTTATCATCCTGGAAAGCCAATGTGGTGGCTGATGTATTGAGCGGAAACTTTATGGGGAGTTTGGCACATATAGCTCCTGCAAAGAGACTTTTGTCCAAAGATATTTAGAGACTAGAAGATACAGGTATCAGATTAAGTGTTGGAATTCAGAGGCATTGTTGGTGTGCGCTCGGGCTAAGTCTTCATTAGTTCAGCGCATTAAGGCCACCCAATGTGAGGATGAGCAATTATGCAAATACGAAGATGAGGCCTTAGCTGGTAAAAGCAAGGATATGATTGTTGAAACTGATGGTGTGCTTCGAATGGGTGACAGGCTATGTGTAGCAGACGTAGATGGGTTGAGACATGTTATTCTTGAAGAAGCCCACAACTCTGAATACACTATACATCATGGATCCACAAAAATGTACCATGACCTGAAGCAATTTTATTAGTGGGAAGGTATGAAGAAAGATGTTGTTAACTTTGTTTCTAGTTGTTTGACTTTTCAGCAGGTCAAGGTTGAGCATCAGCGACCCGCAGGACTACTACAATAAATTGAGATTCCATAGGAGAAATGGAAAAGAATTACTATGGATTTTGTCACCGATCTACCACGAACCCTTAGAGGTTATGACTCGGTATGGGTGATTGTAGATCGTTTGACAAAATCAGCACACTTTTGCCAGTGAAGACTACATATAGTGGAGTAAGATATGCACAGATATTTATGAATGAAATTGTCCGACTTCACGGAGTCCCCATATCCATCATCTTTGATAGAGGATCACAATTTACCTCACGCTTTTGGAAATCTTTTCAAGAAGCATTGGGTACACGAGTAGATCTTAGTATTGCATTTCATCCACAGACAGGCGGGCAGTCTGAACAAACTATACAGATCTTGGAGGATATGTTGAGAGCTTGCATTCTTGAGTTTGGAGGTAGTTGGGACGCTTATCTACCTTTAGCTGAATTTGCTTACAACAATAGCTTCCAGTCTAGTATTCAAACGGCACCGTACGAAACATTGTATGGTAGAAGATGTCGTTCTCCTATCGGATGGTTTGAAGCTAGTGAGACTAACTTATTGGGACCTAACTTAGTACAAGAAGCTATGGACAAAGTCCAGTTGATCAAACAGAACGCTTACAGCTCAAAGCAGACAAAAATCTTATGCGGATAAGAGAAGAAGCGATTTTGTGTTCACAATTGAGGACAAAGTGTTCCTACGAGTCTCTCCCATGAAAGGTGTGATGCGGTTTGGGAAAAGAGGCAAGTTGAGCCCCAGGTTTATAGGACTGTATAAGATACTAGACAGAGTGGGAGCGGTGGCTTATCGTTTGGCACTTCCTCCTGAGTTGTCCTTTATTCATCCATTTTTTCATGTCTCAATGCTAAGGAAATGTATATCAGACTCATCTTAGGTGCTTGAAGCACCTGCTATACCGCTTGATGAGAAGTTGTCTTGCGAGGAGGAACCGATGGCTTTTGTTGATAGACAAGTAAGAAAGTTACGGTCAAAGGAAATTTGAATTCGTAAAAGTCTTATGGTGAAATCATATAGTTGAAGAATCTACTTGGGAAATAGAAGATGATATGCGAGTCAAGTACCCCCATTTGTTTCAGTCTACAGGTACGTACTTGAGTTAAATTCGGGGACCGAATTTCATAAGGTGAGGAGGATGTAATACCCTATATTTTTTTTTTAATAAGGGTGTGTTGGTCATTAGCAAAATGATGATAATGATGATGATAAACTAACTATAAAAACAAAAAAGAAACAAAAAAAAGAAGGGATAATCCTTCAATAAACATTCTGTTCGTTAGTGATTAGTAGTCAAATATGATTGCTACTAATATTGGTGATATTGGAAAATTTATAATGTAATTTTGATAGCAGTGAGTTGGGTACTGAAATGGGTCTTGATATTTCAAGTAGAATAAGAGGGATTTGTTGGGTTATTATAATTCGACAAATTAAGAGCCAAACATTAAACTCTGAGGGTTGGGCATTCTAAATTAGCTATGAATGAGCCTAAACATGTGTAACGACCCGGCCGGTCGTTCCGTGAGATTAGCCCCATTTTTCCTGTTTTAGCTTTATCATGTGTTTCTTAGCCTAATTATGTTGTGTTGGGTCGGTTGGTTCGGGTTCGGAGTGGTCGTGATGAGAATTGAGACACTTAGTCTCTTAAATTGGCTTAATAGTTGGAAAACTCAACCGGAAGTTGACTTATAGGTAAACGACTTCGAAATGTGAATTTTATGGCTCGGATAGAATCGTTAGGTAATTTGGAGCTTAGGAGTGTGTTCAGAATGTGGTTTTGAGGTCCAGAGTAGAATTAGCCTTGAAATGACGAAATTAAGTTTTTGGCGATTTTCGGTCAATAGTGGAAAATAGGCAATCGGGGTTGGAATGGAATTTTGGAAGTTGAAACAGGTTCATTGTGTCATGTGGGATGTGTGTGCAAATATTCAGGTCAATCGGACGTGTTTTGGGTGGTTTCGGCATCATCGGCGAAATTTAGAAGTTTCTAAGTTCTTAGGCTTGAATCCGAGGTGAATTTGGTGTTTTGGCATTATTTTGAGTGGTTTGAAGGCTCGAATAAGTTCTAATAAGGTTATGGGATGTGTTGTCATATTTGGTTGATGTCCCGAGGGCCTCGGGTGAGTTTCGGGTGGTTAACGGATCATTTCGGACTTTGAAAAGATAGCAAATTTTCTGGTTTTTGGTTGGAGAGATTTTCTTCTTTGCGTTCGCGTGGTGATGCCACGTTCGCCCAGGATTAATGGGAGCTGAGGGCTTTTGTTCATCGCGTTCGCGAAGATATGGATGCGAACGCGGAGGTATGAGGGATGTGTGCATCGCGTTCACGCCCTGGGCTCGCGTTCGCGAAGTGTAGTAGGCAGTTGGAGGACCCCCCAGGTTCTTGGTCTATGCGTTCGCGAGTGGAGGTCCGCGTTCGTGGAGGTGTGAGTTGCTAACCCTTCGCGTTCGCGAAGCTGTGGACGCGTTCATGAAGGGAATTTTTGGAGCCAGGCGCGTTTAGCTTACGCAAACGTGTGAGGTCGGTCGCGTTCGCGTAGAAGGGAATCTGGGCAAAAGGTATAAAAACCCATTTCGCGATTTTTAGCCCATTTCTCACCATTTTATAACGGCTTTGAAGCTTTTTGATTGAAGAGGGAATCGAAGGGAAACACTTGGAGGTAAGATTTTTGAACTCAATACTTGATTCTATGTTGATTTCTAACTAATTAGACATGAAATTTGTGGGATTTAAACCCTAAACTTGGGGAATTAGGGCTTATGATTTGGAGACCTTTGGGTGGGGATTTGAGGGGCCATTTGAAGTCCGATTTTGATGTTTTTGGTATGTATAGACTCGTGGAATGATAAGGATTCTTGTGATGTGATTTTTATCGAATTCTGAGATGTGTGCCCGGGGTTCGGATTTGGCCAATTTCGGGATTTTTGGTTAAATTTGATAATTTTCGAGTGGGCTTTGTTCCTTAGCATATATTGATGATATAAATCTAATTTTGGTTAGATTTGGATCAATCGGAGGTCGATTCAAGAGGCAAAGGCATCGCAGATTAGTATTTTGGCCGGTTTGAGGTAAGTAATGACTGTAAATCTTGTCATGAGGGTATGAAACTCGAGACTTCACCTTTTATCACTATTTTGGAGTGGCGCACATGCTAGATGATGAGTGTGTGGCGCGCACTGTTGGGGGATTGTGACTTGGTCCGTCCCGTGGAAACTATTAAGTTGCGTATTTGATTCTAATTTATATGATATTTCATGTTTTAAGACTACTATTATATTTTGGGTTGTACGCCATGTTTAGGGGCTTGTGCCGGCCTGTTAGACCCCTTGGGGGCTGTTTACTGTTATTCCTCACTGTGTTGACTTATGATTTACACTCAGTCGTATCATGTTTAACTGATTTTGAAGCTCAATTTTATTTACACTATTTTGTGATATAATATGATATTTTGGGTCGAGTACCTCGTCTTATTGATAGCCCAAGTGGCTTTTTGAGAGATTTATGACTGAGTGTGGCCGAGGGCCTATGTTGTGAGGATATTATGGGATTGGGCTGCACGCCGCAGCATGTTACATTGTTTATGATATGTGAGAGGCCGAGAGCCTGAGTGATTATGCCACGAGATGGCTTTATATTAGCGTTTGGGCTGTAGGAGCCCCTCCGGAGTCTGTACACCCCCAGTGAGCACAGGTACCTACTGTGTGAGTGACGAGTGACGAGTGATTTGGGAGGCATGAGTGACTGTGAGGTAGCCCGAGGGGCTCATACTGAGTGATTGTGAGGCACGTTGAGTGATGATACACCTAAGGGCAATTTATGATACATGTTTTCATCTGAACGACTGCTTATTAACCCTGTCATTTTATATACTGAATCATTTGATTTCTATGGAAATTATGCAAAAGAGTACTTTTTAAAGGATGTTTTTACTGAAATCGATTTCTAAATGTTATAAGACTTTCGTATTCGTATTTCCAAAAAGATGATTTTCATTTATTGTGCCTTGATGACTGTTTTTACGTGTTTCGTAACCTTAGACATTATTTACTGTCATTACTACTGAGTTGGCTTACTCACATTACTCCATACACCATGTGTGCAGATTTAGGTGTTGGGTCCGAGCGCTAGCTATTCTCGCATTTCTCTTGGAGCTGGTTCGGGATTTTGAGATAGTTGTTCGGCGTTCGCAGCATACCCTTTTTTCCTTCTTATCCTGTTATTTACTATCTATTCCTAGACTGGTTGTAGTGTTGAAATTGTATTACATTGTATCGTTTCATAGACGCTCATGACGGTTGACTCCAGGTTTTGGGGCGGTGTTTAAAATTCTTTATCTATCTTTGTGGTTTTGAAATGTTAACCCCAGAAATTTATGAAATATTGAACAATTTTGAATTAAATGGAAAGTCTTTATGTTATTTCACGGTAGATTGTCTAGCCTAGTATCATGATAGGCGCCATCACGACCAGCTTAGGTTTGGGGCTGTGACAAATTTGAAATTAACATGAGATCGATATCATGTAATTATAGATTGATTGGAGGAAGTTGTATGAATTGCTCAAGGTGAAGCATTTGGTATTTCGGGGATAATGCAATGAGCCAAGTAAAATCACATAAAAGCTCGAATTCTTGAACTCTAAACCAGAGATTCTGGGTCTTTTTTTCCAACAGAGTCGCTAGAGCTGTCACACCTCCTTTTTCATTGATAAGGGTAATAAGGGAGTTTTTTCACTTTAAATGACATTATTCGATTTTTGGGATTTATTTTATTTCATTTTCAGAGTCGCCACCCGAATTTTTAACGGTGTTCCGGGACACCATTTATTTATTAGAAGTCCCAAAACCGAGGAATTTTGACTCTGTTAAATTGTCTGCAAACCAGAAATCTGGGTAAGAAATTCTGTTAACCCGGGAGAAGGTGTTAGGCCGAGTTCCGTGGTTCTAGCACGGCCACTTATTTTTGTACCTATGTGCATTGTGTATGTTTTTTACCGCTTTTATTATTTGATTTATCTAAAGGATTACCTTAATGCGAGTTACGCGTACGTATTCCCGTTTAGTTTTGATGCGCCAAAATCATGTCATGCATATGTGTACACAATTCACGGCCTTTGATTTATTTAAGAAAAAGTTGGGTCAAAATCGCGCGAACGCGTACCTTGAATTTATTTGGAAATCGGCGCCTAAATCACGTCACGCGTACGTGTACACAATTTGTCACGCTTAATTATTTAGGAAAACTTGGCCAAAGTTGCGCGGACGCGTACCTTGGTTTATTTTGAAAAGTCATGACTATATCACGCGAACGTGTACCTAATCACGATGATAATTTCAAAACACGCCTAAAGGCATTTCTATGAATATTCATAATTCTTGCTATACTTTGAGATTCAATTACCACTTAAAAGGGACGTACCAAACCCAAATTATATTACAAGCCATTGACCCAATGAAAAAAAAATCTTTATTACTTTCTAATAACAGTGTAGATGAATAATCAGACAACTCAAATAAACACCTAATGATAACCATCAATAAATATTTAGTGCAAAAGATGAGTCCGAACCTTTGGGAGGAATAAGTATATAAACTTTAATTAGTCAGTTCCAAATTAAACCCACATAAAGGAAAGTTCTATCCATTAAACTATCTATCACTTAAACTTTACCAAGTTAACAAAATTATGAGAATAAACTGAAGATCCAAACTCAAAACCTTGCGTGACTTTACCACCTAAGAATAAACATCTAACATGTCCATCAATTTTACAAAGAAAACACATAAGGGCTGGAAAATAGCAAACATATCACATGCCTTTTATAAGTCTAAAATAGGAGAGTGAGAATATTGAATAAAGTAAAAAACAAGAGAAAGGACCTGTATTGACGACATAAAAGAAGACAGAATAATCCGAACAACGGGATTTCAGCCGGAAAAAACCAAACCGCGACCAAAGACCTCCAAACAGCAACCTTGACTCAACAGCTAGCGAAAAAATGATAATCTCAGAGTTCCAAAATTTCAGCAATTCGAACGACGAGTTGGAGTGATTTCGTGACTGTATTGCGGCCGTTAAGGGGTAATTTTGGGTCTGGTTTCATTGCATTTTTGGGACGAAACTTGAACGACGAGTTGGGAATGCAATTCCCGTTTCT
>ML280427.1:0-33765 GCA_005239495.1 Nicotiana undulata
AACGGGGAAATACCATTTGAAGGAGACTTGGCCGGAGAATTCGAGGGTCGCCGGACCTCGGTCAGATTCCGGTAGGGTTTGAAAATGGCCCAAACCCACAAAGATCAATAGTCCTCACTTAGAACTATCTATCCGTGTAGGTTGGAGCTATTAAAAGTCTTCTAGGCGGCCGGACATGGGTTTTCGAATTTTCAGATTTTTAGATCCGAAATAGGGTGATTTTGGTTGAGTTTTTGGGGAAGCCGATGGTGGGAGGTGGTAGAGGNACACTTAAATTTATTTCGAAAATAATGCAACATTATAGAAAAGAGAGGATAAATTTTTAGATTTTTCATGTATTGTAACTACCCGGTCGGTCATTCCGTAGAATCTGCATCATATTTACTGTTATTACCTTGTCATAGGTTGGTTATACTATTTATGATGTGTTAGAGTCGGTTGGACCGAGATTGGAATGGTTGTAGTGAGAATTGAGACACTTAGTCTCTAAAAATAGCTTTATAGTTGGAAGAGTCAACTGAGAGTTGACTTATTGGTAAACAATCTCGGAATGCGGATTTTATGGCTCAGATAGCTTCGTTAGGTGATTTGGGACTTAGGAGTGGATTCAGATGATTTTTATGATGTCCGGTGTAGGATTAGGCTTGAATTGCCGAAAGTTAATTTTTAGTGATTTCCGGTCGGCAATGAAAAATAGGATATCGGGGTCGGAATGGAACTCCGACAGTTGAAACAGGTTCGTAATGTCACATGTCTACAAAATTTCAGGTCAATTGGATGTGTTTTTGATAGTTTCGGCATTGTTAGTGGAATTTAGAAAATTCAAAGTTCATAAGCTTGAATTCGATGTGATTTTGGTGTTTTGATGTTTCGTAGGCTCGAATAAGTTTGAATGATGTTATGGGATATGTTGATAGGTTTGGTTGAGGTCCCGAGGGTCTCGGGTGTATTTCGGATGCTCAAACGAGCACTTTTAGACTTAGGAAAAATACTGGTTTTCTGGTGTCAGTGCAGCAGGAAATTGTTCATCGCGATCGCGAGGAAAGGGCCGCGATCGCGTAGAGTAAGAGTCGAGGCAGGTGAAATTATTCTATGTGATCGCGTAAGTGTGTCTGCGACCGCATAGCTTGGCAGGCTAGATCAGTGTGATCGCGTAGGGTTAGTCAGGCGCGTGGGGAGCGAGTTCAATTGTTCTTCGCGATCGCTTGGGTAAGTTTGCGATCGCGTGGGCTGAGTTCCTATTGAATCGCGATCGCATGGCTTGTGTTGCGATCGCGTAGGGTCTTTTAAGGGTCTGTGGAAATTGTTCTTCGCGATCGCGTGGGTACTCCCGCGATCGCAGTGAAGTAATAACTGAACAATATATAATTAAACCCTCCGCGATCTTTGCCCACTTTTCCACCATTTTTGAACGGGAATAGAGCTTTTGGAGCTATTGTGAAGAGGGAAAACATTGGTTATTCATTGAGGTAAGGATTTTGGACCCTATAACTCGATTATATGTGATTAAGGACCAAATTATCAGTGTTTAATTTATGAAAATCAGTAGAAAAAGATGAAGTTAGGGCTTGAGATTATGAGACTTTTTAGGGATGATTTGAGGGGTCAAACGGACTCCGATTTCGGAGTTCTTTATATGTACGGACTCGTGACATGATGAGGATTGTTTTGGTATAAAGTTTGTCGAGTTTCGAGATGCGGGCCCGAGGGTCGGGTTTTGGCTAATTTCGGTTTTTGTGCTAAAATTAATATTTTTCGATTGGAATTCATTCACTTAGCATAGTTTGATGTGAAAAATCTGATCTTTATAGATTTGGAGCAATTGGAAGTTGATTCGAGAGGCAAGCGTGTTGCGGAATAGCTTTTCGGGCTAGTTTGAGGTAAGTAATGTCTTTAATCCTGTCCTGAGGGTATGAAACTCCGGACTTTACATCTTTCTACGGATTTGGAGTGACGCACACACTGGATGACGAGTGTGGGGCGTGCACGAATTGGAAATTTGAAAAAATGTACCTTTTTAGGCAACTATTGAGTTGCGAAACTGCTTTTAAAGCCTATTCTCTATAGTACTACTATGATTTGATATAATTGGGTTGTAACCCATGTTTGGGGCCTAGTGCCGATCTGTTTAACCCCTTGGGGGCTATTTTACTGATATTCCTCACTTTGAAACTATGATTTTACACTCAGCCTTTCTTGTAAAATTATTGACACTCCTATTTGATAATATTACTATATCTTGAAATGAAATACTGTTTTGGGTCGAGAATCCTGTTTATTTATGGCCCGAGTGGCATGTTGAGAGTGTCTGACCGAGTGAGACTGAGGGACAATATTGTGAGGATGTTATGATACGGGAGAGGTCGAGTGCCTGAGAGTGTTTGATGCCATGATTTGGCTTATTTATAGCGCTTGGGTTGTAGGAGTCCCTCCGGAGTATGTACACACCCCCAGTGAGCGCAGGTACCTAATGAGTGCGAGTGCCGAGTGATGAGTGATTGGCAGGCATGAGTGACGGTGAGGTTGCCCGCGGGGCTGATACTGAGTGATGGTGAGGTGCTGAGGGAATATTTATGAGTGATGATTATGGGTCGAGGGACAGTTCTATGATGATATTTTACTCAGTTTTGATTATGATTCGTTTCGTCTTTCAAACTGTTATTACTGAGAGTTTTACTAAGAATATATTGGAAAATATACTTGTTTCGAAGGATTTTGCTGAAACTGGTTTTCGAACTTATGTACACTTTATTGAGACTTGGCATCTTACTGTTTTGTGGACTGGTGTATTTGTGTTGTGTGTTTCTTATTCTTCAGACTGTGATTTATTTTCATTACTCCATGCACCTCTGTGTGCATATCCAGGTATTGGTTCGGAGCAGTAGTCATCCAAGTTCGATATCGTCAACTATTGGGATTTCGAGGTAGCTGTCCAGCGTCCGCAACTTCTCCATTTCTCTTCCTTTATTAGTATTAGTATTTTATTCCTAGACATTGTCTATGATATTAGGAGAGTTGGTTTTATTCTTAGATGCTCGTGATCGGTTGACTCCAGTCTTGGGAGATTTGTTTAGACTGTCGGATCTTATTATGTTTGTTAAAGATTTAGAATTTTTTTTTTACTCTGTTTGTTGGTTATTATTGTTTTTTGATAAATTATATTAATAGAAATATGTAGTTATGTGATTGTTGGCTAGCCTAGTTCCACGATAGGCGCCATCACTACCTGTTAGGATTTGGGTCGTGACATGTATGAAAAATGAGGTCAAGCCTCTAAATTTATATACAATGAAAGGGTGAGATGAAGAGGTGCAATCCAAGAGGTGCCTCTTTCATTTCTCATTCACACCCCTTAATAGAAACGCAACAATCCCCCACATGAATGAGGAATGGCTATGTGATGAAAATATGCATAAAAAATTGTATGATTCCTAAGTAAGGATTAATTGCATCTGGATAAGTAGGTTTCCCTTGAACTTTCCGTACTAGACTTATGTCAAATATGCTCGGTCAATCGGTAGATTTGATATTTTTGAATTGTCGAGCTTTATTGTATACCTAGACAACCATAAGTCACACAATTAACCCTTAACCGTCTTTGTTTCTCATTGTTGTGTTCGTTTCAGCCATGAACACCGCCTGGTTTATAAGTGCATAGAGAACTGGCCTTACTGAATTCTCCTTGAAGCGACTTACACTTCACACTTACATAGGTGATTCCTAAATGTGTTATCCCGTATATACACTATTTCATATATCATGTATCAAACTTAGAAATCATTAAAAAGACTCAATGTTTTATCATTGCTAGTTTGCTACTGAACATTGTCTCGTCACGAGAATTGACCGAAATTTTATTTGACAATGTTGAACCGCCACTAATGACTTTGTTTGATCTCTTTGAACCTAGATCTTGGGATCTCCAGTCTTCTAGGTAGAGTCACCGCCACAGTGACATGTCCTCGGCCATAGTCCCATTCCCTTTGATGATCTCTCAACTACCTCTCTAGTTAGACCTTTTATAAGTGGATCCAACACATTATCACTTAACTTCACATAGTTAATTGTGATAATTTTCCTAGAGAATAGTTGCCTAACGGATTTATGCCTTCGTCGTATATGACGAGATTTTCTGTTATACATAATGCTCCCAGCCCTTCCTATTATTGCTTGATTGTCGCAATATATGCATATATGTGCCAACAATTTGGGCCAAAATGAAATATCTTCAAGAAAATTTTAGGAGCCATTCAACTTGTCCATCGGTCTTCTCTAGGGTTGTAAAATCAGCCTCCGTTATAGAGTGGCAATACCCGTTTATTTGGATAATTTCCAAGACACCGCTCCTCCATCGTATGTGAAAATATATCCACTTAGGGATTTAAAACAATCGAATTGGTGATCTAATTTGCATCATTGTATTACTCCATTAATGTGGGATACTTATTGTGGTACAAAGCATAATTTAGAGTATATTTCAAATATCTCAACACTCGTTTCATTGTCATGACAGTTCCTTATGTCATAGACTAATACGTCTCGACTTTCTATTGCATATCAGATTGACTACACTTAATGTAGAAATAGTATATTATAACAACAACTGGAATGATTGGCATCAGTTGTGGCCACAACCTTTTAATATGTAACACATTTCGCAATCACTTCGCCTTTTTCAAGCACTTGTTTGTTATTTATTCATACTTCTATATGATATGCAAATTATAGCACCTTCATTCATGAAAAAAATCCAACTTGCATTGGATTTTGGTCATGTTCATCTGTTGGTTTACCTTATTATAGACTAACGTATTAATACGTTCGTTCATGAACGTTCATGTTTATAAAAAACATACAAACGCACTTTTCATGAAACGGCGCAACCTTCGAAGTGACATCCTTTCATAAACGAGCTAAACAATATAAATTTTCAATAAAGAAACAACCTTTCGAGAAAGGAAAGTGACCAATTTCCGAATTTGTAGTTTCACTCAACTAATCTTCACTAAAACTGAACAAATAATGAGCTTACCGACTACCATATTGATTTCTACTATTTGTGGGAATATAGACAGTATGTCAAATATTGGCTTTTGTCATGCATAAGATAAATGCCCCCACATTTCAAATATCTTATGTCTTTTCAATTATTCGTTATCCACATGACAATATCTATTGGTCAAATTTCGCATGTCATTGTTTGGGTACTTGTTTTAGTCCGTAAAATGACTTAACAAGTTGACTCACCTTCTTTATTTTCCAGGAACCACGAACCATTTAGGTTGTTCCATATAAATTTCTATTTAAGAAGGTTGTCTTTACGTCCATCTGGTAGATTTAAAGGTCATACATAGTGGCTAACGCTATTACCATCCGAATAGATGTAATTCTCATTACCGGTGAGTATGTGTCAAAGTAATCAAGGCCCTCTCGTTGTCGTAATCCTTTGGTAATCAATCTTGCCTTATATTTGTCAATAGTACCATCAGCTTTCATTTTCCTTCTGAAAATCCAAGCAAGAAGCGGTTCGACGAAAATTTCTACAACTATGAAAAATCTGGACACAAATCTGCAGATTGTCGTGCTCCAAGGAAAGACAAGAAGAAGGGTCAAGCAAACATGGTTGAAAAGCACGAAGATGTTGATGACTTGTGTGCTATGCTTTCTGAATGCAACCTGGTGGAAATCCTAAAGAGTGGTGGATTGATTCTGGAGTCACTTGTCATGTTTGTGTTGTTAGAGAAGCGTTTGCTACATATGCTCCCGTTGGAGCCGAAGAGACTCTTTCTATGGTAAATTCTACAGCGGCCAAAACTGAAGGATGTGGCAAGATATTTCTTAAAATGAGTTCTATCAAGGTGGTGACCGTGGACAACGTCCTTCATGTTCCCGAGATTAGGAAGAAATTAGTATCTCTGGGACTTCTCGTTAAGAACGGGTTTAAGTGTGTTTTTGTATCAGGTAAGGTTGTAATAAGTAAGAATGAGATTTTTGTAGGAAAATGTTACCTCACTGAGGGCCTTTACAAGCTGAATGTAATGGTCGTTGAGAATAATAAAATTTTAGCTTCTTCTTACTTACTTGAGTCAAATGATTTATGACATATACGTTTGGGTCATGTCAACTATAAAATCTTGAGGAAAATGATTAATTTGGAAGTATTGCGTAAGTTTGAATACGCCAAATCACAATGTCAAATATGTGTGGAATCTAAGTATGTTAAACGTCCTTATAAGTTAGTTGAAAGGAATTTAAATCCATTAGACTGAATTCACATAGATAGTTGCGACATGAAGTCAATGCCATATTGCGCTGGAAAGAAGTATTTTATAACTTTTATTGACGACAATACTCAATATTGCTATGTTTACTTACTTAATATTAAAGATGAATCAATAGACACATTCAAACAATACAAAAATGAAGTTGAAATGCAACTTAACAAGAAAATCAAAATGATAAGAAGTGATAGGGGTGGTGAATATGAATCTCCCATTGAAGAAATATGTTGAGAATATGGAATTATTCATTAAACAACGGGCTCTTGCACGCCCCAATCTAATGGGATTGCGGAAAGAAAGAATCGTTCAGTAAAGGAGACGATGAACTGATCGTTGATAAGTTCTGGTTTGCCACAGAACTTGTGGGGGAGAATCCATTCTTACGGCTAACTGGATACTAAATCGAGTACCTCATAGCAAAACACAATCCATTTCGTATGAAAAATGGAAAGGAAAGGAAGCCCAATTTGAGTTATTTTAAAGTGTGGGGGTGTTTGGAAAAAGTGCAAGTTCCTAAACCCAAAAGGGTAAAATTAGGACCGAAAACCATTGATCTTGTTTTCATAGGATATGCGACCAATAGTAAAGCATATCGATTCCTGGTTCATAAATCATAAAATCCCGACATTCATAATAATACAGTCATAGAATCAAATAATGTTGAGTTCTTTGAAAAAATATATATATATATATCTATATAAAAAGGAAAGTGAGTCGATTGGTGAAAGAAATAAATGACCTCGGAAAGAAACAAAAGAAAGTCAGGAGGATCCAAGAAATAGTAAACGTCAAAGAACGTCCACTTCATTTGGACAATATTTTGTGACTTTATTATTGGAAAATGAACCTCGAACATTTAAAGAAGTTATGTCTTCTTTGAAATTATTATTTTGGAAAGAGGCAGTAAATAGTGAAATTGAATCCATATTAAACAACCATACATGAGAATTGGTTGATCTTTCTCTTGAAAATAAACTGTTAGGTTCTAACTGAATTTTTAAGAGGAAAATGAAAGATGATGGCACTATTAATAAATATAAGGCAAGCCTTGTGGTCAAAGGGTATACACAACAAGAAGGTCTTGACTATTTTGATACATATTCTCCAGTTACAAGAATTATGTCCATACGAACGTTAGTAGCGTTAGCTGTAGTTTATGGTTTTGAAATTCATCAAATGGGCGTTAAGACGACCTTCTTAAATGGATATTTGGAGGAAGAAATCTACATGGAACAACCTGAAGGGTTTGTGGTTCCAGCTAAAGAAAAGAAGGTATGTAGACTTGTTAAGTCCCTTTACGGACTAAAACAAGCACCCAAACAATGGCATTCAAAATTTGACCAAACAATATTGTCAAATGGTTTTATGATATATGTATGTGATAAATGTGTGTACATTAAAAAAAATTCAAATCACATAGTCATTATTTGCTTATATGTAGATGATATGCTGATAACGAGTAATGATATTGCCAACATAAATGCGACTCATCGAATGCTAACTAGCAAGTTTGATATGAAAGACTTGGGAGTTGCCGATTTAATTCTTGGGATTAAGATCCATAAGAATCCTCAAGGTCTAGCATTGTCACAATCTCATTATATTAAGACATTACTTGGAAAGTTCAAGCACTTAGATTTTAAAGTTGCAAAGACTCCAATTGACGTGAATCTTGCACTAGCAAAGAACAAAGGCCAAAGCATACCACAATTGAATTATGCTCGTGTGTTGGGATGCTTAATGTATATCATGAATTGTACACGACCATATATAACTTGTACTATAAGTAAATTGAGTCGATACACGAGCAATCCAGGTCAATCTCATTGGATGGCAATGAAACGAGTTTTGGGATATTTAGAACATATCTAGGACTTTGCTTTGCACTACATTAAATATCTTGCGGTGATTGAGGAATATTGCGATGCAAATTGGATCACCGTTTCAACTGATTCTAAGTCCACAAGTGGATATGTATTTACTATTGGTGGAGGAGCTGTATCTTGGAAGTCGTCCAAACAAACTTGTATTTCCCACTCTACAATGGAGGTTGAGTTCATAACCGTAGATAAAGCCCGTGAAGAAGCTGAATGGCTCCGGAATTTCTTGGAAGACATTCCATTTTGGCCCAAACCGTTGGCACTAACATGCATATATTGCGATATTCAAGCGACAATTGGAAGGGCTGGGAGCGTTATGTATAACGGTAAATCTCGTTATATACGACGAAGATATAAAACCGTTAGGCAATTACTCTCTAGGGGAATTATCATGATTGACTACGTAAAGTCAAGCGATAATGTGTCGGATCTACTTACAAAATGCCAAACTAGAGAGGTAGTTGAGAAATCATCGAGGGTAATGGGACTACCGAGAACAAGTCATTGTGGCGGTAACTCTACCTAGAAGACTATAGATCCCATGATCTAGGTTCAAGGAGATCAAACAAAGTCATTAATGACGGTTCAACATTGTGAACTAAAATTTTGGTCCATTCTCGTGACGAGATGATGTTCAGTACCAAGGATAAAACATTAAGGTTTTTTAATGGTTTTTTAATTTAATACGGGTATATCAAATAGTGTATCTATGGGATGACACGTTTAAGAATCACCTATGTAAGTGTGAAGTGATAGCCGCTTCAAGGAGAGTTTTTTAAGGCCAATTCTCTACGCACTTATGAAACTAGACGGTGTTCATGGCTGAAACGAACACAACAATGAGAACCAAAGACGTTTAAGGGTTGATTGTGTGACTTATGGTTGTCTAGGTATACACCAAAGTTCGACGGTTCAAATATATCAAATCTGCCGATTGACCGAGTATATCCGACATAAGTTCACTACGAAAAGTTCAAAGGGAAACCTACTTATCCAGATGCGATTAATCCTTGTTTGCGAATCACACAATTTTTCATGCATATTTTCGTGATATAACTATTTCCCATTCATGTGGGGGATTGTTGGGTTTTTAAGCTTAATTTAGCTTAAAAGAGGGTGAATGAAAAATGGAAAGAAAATTAAATATTTGAGTTTCCCCTCATTGACAAAGGGACATTGTTCATATTGGAAGAGGAAAAACTTTTGATGGGTATATATAAAATTTCTCTTCTTCTAGCCCTTAAAGAGTTAAAGAAGAAGGCAAGCCTCGCGCCGTCGCCGTCGTCGCTCGCTCGGCTCGGCTTCGGCTTCTGATTTGGCCAAATGATCAATTGATTGATTAATTTTTTGGACCAAATTTATTTGTTAGTAGTAAATATTAATGTAACATTTTTATATATCCATTTTTTGTAAACGGAAAATTAATTGAATCCAAATTATCCGTTTCCTCAACGCCTGTTTCCGTTTTTTTGTAACGAAAATTAAGTTTCCTCCCCATTCGTTTTTCGTTTGAATTCATTGTCTCATATTCTCCATACGAATTCTGGATTCTCCTCATTTATCCTGCATTATTTTAACTACAAAGAAAGCAACAATATGTGTGATTTGTTACCGTTCATTATGTCCGTTGAAACACCGCGGTTTGAAGTACTGCTACACCAGTGTGTAATTCGTTCTATCATGGGAGAAAATAATCCACAACCTTGGGTGCTAGGAGGAGATTAAGTTCCTTAAGGAAACAATGTGAATTCAGTGGGCCCATATTAAATTATGTTTCTTTTACATTTATGTTTATACGTTATTTTCCGTCTCTAGAATTATTTTACAAATATAGTATACATAATACTACTTTCTTAGATTTTGGTTAAATTTTAAAAATATCGCGTATGTTAGTACTTAAAACTTGGCCAAACATGTATGTTTCTAAAATAGTGGGTGTATGGACATAAGAATTATAGAATTCCAAAAAATGAAAAAAAAAATCCAAGTGAAAATGATATTTGAAAATTAGAGTTGTGTTTGGACACAAAAATTATTTTGGGTTATTTTTTAAGTTCTGTGAGTGATTTAGGTGAAAATTTTGAAAAACAACTATTTGGAATTTTTTAAATTTTCGAAAATTTCAAAATTCATCTTTAGTAAAAAGTGAAAATTTATGGCCAAACATTTATCTCATAAAGAAGTGCAATTTTTTTTTAAAAAAAATTAAATATTTTTATGTTTAAACGGGCTCTTAGGACCCGTTTAGCCATATATTTTGTCAAAATAAACTTGGGTTTTATTTGGCAAACACATGCTTGGCCATAAAATTTGCCTATATTTTGGCCAAATTCCAAATCTTTGGGCCAAATTCCTCATAATACACATGTTTTTTCAAAACAAATTTGGGAAATATGTTTGAAAAACGTATGTCTAAACACATTTTCATTTTCAAGCCAAACTTCACCCAAAACAGATTTTCAAAACAAATTTGGGAATCTATAGTCAAAAGCTAGCTTAGATTCCGTTTGGATGGGCTTGTTGTAAGTGACTTTTAAGCCAAAAGCCATAAGTTAGGAATTATAGCTTTGGCTTATTTTTGTCATTTTAGCTTAAAAACAAGTGTTAAAATTATTTTTTTATTTTATCCAAACACTACAAAATGGCTATAAAATACTTAAAATAAGCCAATCCAAAGGGGCTCTTAGAGGGTGTTTGGATTGGCTTTTAAGCTGGTCAAATCAGCTTTTAAATTCTTTCTAGCTTTTTTAGTGTTTGGCAAAATAAAAAAGTGCTTAAAATAAGTTAAAAACAGCTTAAGAGCCCGTTTGGATTAGCTGGAAAAAAATAGCTTTTAAGCACAAGTGCTTAAAAACAGCTTTTAAGTGCTGGAGCTTATTTTATAAATAAGCAGTTACATGTTTGGATAAAAGTGCTGAAACTTAAAAAAAATTATTGAAGTGTTTGGTAAATAAGTGTTGGTAAGCATTTTTTCTGTTAAAAAGATAAAAAATATTCTTAAAGTTGTTAACATTATAAACTAGTTGATTACTATAATTTATTTAATTATAAATTAATCCAAATAAAAAAAATTAATTATGAATTAATCTAAATAAAAAATAATTTATATTTTAATTTAGATAATTTTACTTAGGTTTAGGCTTGATTGGCCAACCTCAAAACCTAAGTAACTCAATTTTTTTTAGAGAATCTAGCAGCAGCTAGTAGCAACGTTGTTGTCAAATTTAAAGGGTTTGCTATTATGTTTTGTTTTTTCCTTTTTTGGCATATGTTCTCCTTTAAAATTTACGGATCTTGCTCTTTCTTTTCCAAAGTTTTCTCTTTGCTTTTGAGTTAACTTTCTGGTTTAGAGTGGATTTTGGCATGAACACTTACCAAAAATGCAGAAAAATGAAGATGAAGCAGAGAGGAAGAGGAAAGAAGATGATTGTTGTCTTCAAAAGTGTAGAAGAGAGGAGAAATACAAGGTTTTAGAATTTTATTTGACTGATGGTAATTTTGGTATTATAAAAATTTATAATGAACAAGAAAGTAATATTTTTGGTCAAAGCAATATGACTTTTAAGCCAATTTCGAAAAAGTTGGGTTTACCCAACTTGTCGGTTTTGGCTTTTTTTAAGCAGATTTTAATTTTTTTTAAGCTCTTTTTTTGATTGCCGAACACTTCCAGAAGTTAAAAAGGACTTAAAAGCTGACCCATCCAAACAGGCTCTAAAACAAGCCAAAAGCAAGAAGTTGGACTTTGCTTTTTGGCTTAAAAAGCTATTTCTGTTCAAAAGCTATTTTTTTAAAGTCAATTCAAACGGGCTCTAAAAGCTATTCTTCTTGTGAAAAATAATACCTTTTAAATGCTTGGCCAAACATGTTATTTGAATATGATCATAAATTTAAAATTATTTATAATATACTATCTGAATTATATATCAAAGGTCATTATTTACTTCTTCTTTTTTTAAATTATTTAAAAGAAAACAAAGAGAGTACTTTAATAAATCTGATAGTCTAGAAGGTTCTAAATTATCTGGCAATAGAAGAGTCTAGAAACCCAAAACAAACATCAATATAAACGCCCTGCTCCCTCACTTATCCGTCCATCTTTGCTTCTTCAACTGTTCTCTCGCCTTCCTTAACCCTATTTTCTCTCCGACTTGCTTTCTACAATCGTTGACGTAGCAGCAGCATCGCTAGATCGGCAATGGCGGACACAGAGACCTTTGCTTTTCAGGCTGAAATTAACCAGCTTTTGAGCCTTATTATCAATACGTTCTATAGCAACAAGGAGATTTTTCTCCGGGAACTTATTAGCAATTCTTCTGATGTAAGTCGAATCTCTTTTCGATTTTCTATTTGAATTTGTAATTACATTGTCTATTTAACGCGATAAGCTCTGTGTATTTGATTCTGCTCATATATTAGATGCATGATTGTTAGTTTTATGATTTGAGATTTTTTTTAAAATTTTGAGCTTCTGTTTTTGATGATTTAGCGATTTTTCCGTACTCTGAAACTAGATCGTTTAGTTTATGTTCTGTTTGATGATTTGAGTTTTTACTTATTTATGATTTCAGTTTTTCTTTGATGATTTGAACTATTTTCAATTTATCATTTTAGTTTTTTTTTCTGATTTGAGATTTTTCCCTACTCTGATTACTAGATCGTTTGATAGTTTAGGTTCTCTTTATTTATTTATTTAGTTATTTCAGTTTTTCTTTGATGATTTGAGCTTTTTAAATTCATGATTTTAGTTTTTTTTTCTAAATGATTTGAGTTTTTTCCCCGTATTCTGATAGCTAGAGCTATTGACAATTTAGGTTCCTTTTGATGATTTGAGCCTTATTTATAGATTAAATCACTCAATCGTCTTTTTGTACATTGAGAATTGTTTGTGAACGCTCTCTATAGCTGATTCTGCTCTTATATTAAATGCAATGATTTCTTCTGACTTAATGTTAGTTGTTTGATTGCCGACACCTCTATAATTGATTCTGATCATATACAAAGGGCATAATTTTACTTTTAATTATTTTTTTTTTTTTTTTTTTTTTTTTTTTTTTTGTAATTTAATGTTAGAAGTTTTTTGATCGTGGGCGCTCTCTGTAGTTAATTCTGCTCATATTCTAGATGTACATGTGTTTGTGGTTTGATGTTAGTAGTTTGGAGAAACAACAGAGCTGGCTCAATGGATGTGACTGGGGGCTATAAACGCGGGGTTTTGAGATATTTTTTGTACTATGAAAACTAGATCGTTTTCAGTGTCCTGTTTGATGATTAGAATATTTTTTAAGATTATAATCACGAAACCTGCCTTGTTCCTTACATGAATGGGTTGACAAGCACGTAGAATTGTTTGTTCTGTTATTCATTACAATGTTGATCAGGGTGTTGATCTGTTGTTTTGTTAATGAGTATGCACTAACCGCAGCTGGTAGGACAATTTTGTTTGTGAATCATGTGGACTCTTTGTTTAGTATTTTGAGGCACACATTAAAGAGTTTTGTTTATAAGGGAAATCTTGGAGTCCTAGAAGCTGAATTTCTTGAGTCGATTCTGTGCATGTCTTGGAGTGTCTTACAAATCAGTGTTATTCTTGTCAAAGGCTTTTGTTGTGTGTCCGTGTATGTTATATTGTATGATATGATGAACTGTTCATTTACTTATGTTTCAAATATGTATGACGTGTGATTATGTTGTGATAATTTATGAAAGGCTTTGGACAAGATTCGCTTTGAGAGCTTGACCGACAAGAGCAAGCTTGACGCTCAACCTGAACTTTTTATCCACATTATTCCTGACAAGACCAACAATACCTTAACTATCATTGACAGTGGTATCGGTATGACCAAGGCTGGTAAGTGAGAGTAATTTGTGGAAGTACTTGGTGCTTAAATTGCATTATATTGAAACATGCTCATCCTGTTTGTGTTACTGCAGATCTGGTGAACAACCTTGGTACAATTGCAAGGTCTGGGACTAAGGAATTTATGGAAGCTCTTGCAGCTGGTGCTGATGTTAGCATGATTGGGCAATTTGGTGTTGGTTTCTATTCAGCTTACTTGGTGGCTGAGAAGGTTATTGTGACAACAAAGCACAACGATGATGAACAGTATGTTTGGGAGTCTCAAGCTGGTGGTTCATTCACTGTCACCAGGGACACTTCTGGGGAGAACCTCGGTAGGGGTACTAAAATGACCCTATATCTGAAGGAGGATCAGCTTGAATATCTGGAAGAGCGCAGGCTCAAGGACCTGATTAAGAAGCACTCGGAGTTCATCAGCTACCCAATCTCTCTTTGGGTTGAGAAGACAATTGAAAAGGAAATCTCTGATGATGAGGATGAAGAGGAGAAGAAAGATGAGGAAGGGAAGGTAGAGGAGGTTGACGAAGAAAAGGAGAAGGAAGAAAAGAAAAAGAAGAAGATCAAGGAAGTCTCTAATGAGTGGTCCTTGGTGAACAAGCAGAAGCCCATATGGATGAGGAAGCCCGAGGAGATCACAAAGGAAGAGTATGCTGCATTCTACAAGAGCCTGACTAATGACTGGGAGGAACATTTGGCTGTGAAGCACTTCTCTGTTGAGGGCCAGCTGGAGTTCAAGGCTGTTCTCTTTGTTCCAAAGAGGGCTCCTTTTGACCTCTTTGACACCAAGAAGAAGCCCAACAATATCAAGCTGTATGTTCGCCGAGTGTTCATCATGGACAACTGTGAAGAGTTGATTCCTGAATATTTGAGCTTTGTGAAGGGTATTGTGGATTCTGAGGACCTTCCCCTCAACATTTCCAGAGAAACGTTGCAGCAGAACAAGATCCTTAAGGTTATTCGCAAGAACTTGGTAAAGAAGTGCATTGAGCTATTCTTTGAAATAGCTGAAAACAAGGAAGATTTTGACAAGTTCTACGAGGCTTTCTCAAAGAACATCAAGCTTGGTATCCATGAGGATTCACAGAACAGGTCCAAGTTTGCTGAACTGCTGAGATACCACTCTACAAAAAGTGGTGATGACATGACCAGCTTGAAGGACTATGTGACCAGGATGAAGGAAGGTCAGAACGATATTTACTACATTACTGGTGAGAGCAAGAAGGCTGTTGAGAACTCACCCTTCCTCGAGAAACTGAAGAAGAAGGGCTATGAGGTTCTTTACATGGTTGATGCTATTGATGAGTACTGTATTGGTCAGCTGAAGGAATTTGAGGGTAAGAAGCTTGTTTCTGCTACCAAGGAAGGTCTCAAACTCGATGAAAGCGAGGATGAGAAGAAAAAGAAGGAAGAATTGAAGGAGAAATTTGAGGGCCTGTGCAAGGTGATTAAGGATGTGCTTGGTGACAAGGTTGAGAAGGTTGTAGTTTCAGACCGTGTTGTGGACTCACCCTGCTGTTTGGTTACTGGCGAGTATGGCTGGACTGCCAACATGGAAAGAATCATGAAGGCGCAAGCACTTCGGGATTCTAGCATGGCTGGATACATGTCTAGCAAGAAGACCATGGAAATAAACCCAGAGAACGCCATCATGGATGAGCTTAGGAAGAGGGCTGATGCGGACAAGAATGACAAGTCTGTCAAGGATTTGGTCTTGTTGCTGTTCGAGACTGCTCTACTCACCTCGGGTTTCAGCCTCGACGATCCCAACACCTTTGGTAACAGAATTCACAGGATGCTGAAACTTGGGCTTAGCATTGATGAGGATTCCGGGGATGCTGATGTTGACATGCCAGCACTGGAGGATCCTGAAGCTGATGCTGAAGGCAGCAAGATGGAGGAAGTCGATTAAGTATTTAGTTTATAACAGTTTTTTTGGTATTCTCTGTTACCTGCAGTTACATTTTTCGTTTACCTTACCATATTGCACTTTATGTGCCTTTTTTTAAACAATAGTAGTCCCAATGGAATAGAATCATAGATCTTATTTTGTTAAGCTGTTGAAGTTCTGTTGCCCTCAGCTGTTGGTTGTGTTTCTGTGCAATTAACTTTTTCAGCCTATGTCTAGAACTTGCGTCCATTATCATTAGGATAATGTATGCGTATCAACTCAAAAAAATCCAGGAAGTGAAAAACCAGTACTTCCATGTATTAAAACATTCTTTTAGCTGCTCGGCTTTTTGACTGTCAAAACTCAGAAGTCCTTAGTAGCAGTGCAATCATCAATTCTCATAATTGGGAGAGCTTGAGTCGCTCAAATCCATAAGTCATCATTTCCTCAAAATGTAAGAGCAGATCTTCAGTTCATGCTGTGTAAAGTCTTCATAGTTTGTAATCCTCATTACAATTGGTTCTTCTTTAACGTGTGCAAGATGGTCTATGGCAAATTCCCATACTTGGAATTTTTGCTCTTTTCTTTATTGAGTTGCTAAGGATCCATTAACGTTGGGGCAGCCTATTTCCAGCTTTTGCAAGAAAAAGTTTCTAAAGCATACTATGAGAATTTGAGAATCACAATGACCAACTCCAAGAAGAAACCTATTGCAATACCCCCGAAAAAGTAGATGTTTTCTGCTAAAACAGGGTTGCCCTAAGATTCCCTTAAATGCAAAATCGCAGAATATAAATGAAATGGTTGGATTCTATGGCCGTGCTAATCTTTATTAAGAAAATGTCTGAATTGAAATACACATCAATCAAGCAAATAAATAATGAGCAATGACAGAACAAATTACGAGGATACTTACACAACATTTATTAAGTGGCAACAAAAGTACACATGGACTAGTCTCAAAAAGAATAACAAATCATGAAAATGTTGGAACTCAAAATATATGAGCAAAATAGATATATAGTTTCACCGCGAACTGCAGCTCTAAAGTAAGCAACTCCGTTTGCCAATTCCATATTAGGTATCCGGGACTCTTGAGTGAAAGACAAAACTCGGGAATGTAGTTGTAATGTCCCTGTTTAAGTGAAAATGATATTTTGGGTCAATAAGAACGTGCTACTAACAGAACGAAAATCTGCAATATGCGATTCTACTACTTACTTAAGATACTGAAGGGTCATATTCTTCAGAAGTGAAGGATGTCGCAAGACCAAATTTCTCCACTCTTCCTTATCAATCTTTCCGTCATGTTTAGTATCAGCTTCTTCAAAAGTCTGCCCAGATAAAGCAAACATTGGTTAAGCAGTAAAAAGCTAAATCCTGCAATTGCTACCATCCGAACTGCGCCTCCCCTTTCCCAGGGAGAAAAAAAGGGATTTTGATAAGGATGAACTATAACAAACATGAGAATGTCCAGGTCTTTGCAAGCATATAATTAACATAGAATAACCAAAATCAAAAGTCAAACAAACGAGCATAGTCCCAATATAGAATATTTATACTAACCATTTTTGTGGCACAATTCAGGGGAGACTTGAAAGAAGAGACTCCAAACTCAGAAGTCGAGTGGTTTCTCAACCACTTTCTTTCTGACACAATTGGTATAAAACACTGTCGGTACTAGTTTGTGGGAGGAAGAAAGCTAAAGATGGTTACATCCTTAATACCTGCTCACACTTTAAATCACCAAATTGTGGAGGTCGAGAATTAAGGTAAAAGGTTAGTAGGTAGTTGAGTGTGTTTCTTGACAATTCCAGTGTTATTAGTGTCAGTCTTGCATTCTATTATTGTTAGATTTTCTATTACTATATGTTGTTCCTTTCACCTCGTTTTCTTATTATCTTGTTCTTGTTACTGCTTGTTGCTACTGCTTTATTTTCATCTTTTTGTGTGCCGAGTGTCTATTAGAAACAACCTCTCTACATTCACGGTAAGGGTAAGGTATGCGTACTCACTACCCTCTCCAGACCCCACTTGTGGGATTATACTGGGTTTTTTGTTGTTGTTGTTGTTCTTGTTACTTTAAATCACTAAATTGTCTCTACGAATATGATGCGGTTCTGAGAGCGAAAAACTTAAGCATCACCCCCTCACCAATTAAATAAGTTGTTCACCAACTAATCAATCAATTAACGTGACGTTAAAAGAATTAGGTCTTAAGAAAATATAATGTCATGTTCCTGACCAGGAGGTCACGGGTTCAAGCCATGGAAATAGCCTCTTGCAGAAATGCAGGGTAAGGCTTCGTACAATAGACCTATGTGGTCCGGCCCTTCCCCGGACCCCGCACTAACGGGAGCTTAGTGCACCGGACTGCCCTTTTTTTTTTATGTTCCTGTGACCACTGGGGATTGGAAGTGCTACTTCCCCCTACAGTTCTAAGCAACCGAGACAATCCACGTGCTCCTAAACTTTAATGAGATAGACAACAAACCAAATAATCAAGGGAAAGTAGTATTGTATATGTCGCTTACTAAGTAGATATAAATAGGAAAACCACTCTTTCAAATGAAAACTTGACCAAAAATAGTATTTATTTGTAGGTTGTTGAAATAAATACCTTGTCGATTATGCTCTCAATAATTTCATCTGAAAGGTTCATACCAGTCTCAGCAAGGGTAGCAACCACCATTTGCTTCACCTGCATAATAGATGCCGTTATCTTTTTATGTCATACACTCCATAATGCACTCCTTGACAAGGTGGTTGCTCCGATGGTAAGCACCCTCCACTTCTTGGAGGGAAGGATGCCAAGGGTCTATTGGAAACAACCTCTCTATCCCAGGGTAGGGGTAAGGTCTGCGTACACATTACCCTCCCCAGACCCCACTTGTGGGATTATACTGGGTTGTTATTGTTGTTGTTGTTGTTAAATAATAGAAAAGAAGAGAAGAGTAAGTCAACACATTATAATAGACTGACGTTTACATCTATAGTTAACAACTTCATATTATGAAAGGTTTACCTCTTGCCTCTCGATGAAGCCTTGTTGTTTGAGATCATATAGCTGAAAAGAAACTACAACAGTAATCTATCATTAGAAGCTGATATGCACAAATTGGAGGTAATCATTGTTATTCATGTAACCAAGTAACATACACCCAATCTTATCATCGATAGGAGCATTTGGATGGAAAACAGAGAGCGCACGGGCAAACTCCTCAAAACCCAAGAGTCCATTGTGCTTTGTGTCAAACAAGTCAAACACCTGCAATAAAACGTGTCGGAGTAAGAAGAAACGAAGACAATAAAAACTTGAAGTATCATGCAGTAAAGACAGATAACAAGGAAAGATTAATGTATGTACGGAGAACTTACCCTGTCAGCAAACAAGCTCTCTTTTTTGCTTGTTTTGAATAGCGCCAATTGAAACTCTTCCTATAACATAGTGAAATGTTCAAGTTCAAAAGCAAAGCTAGATACAAACATATTAAACATCTATGCTAAGAAAAGTAACTAAACTTCGTGACGCCAGCTTCCAAAAGTTGTAATCTGTACTATATTAAAAGCACGAAGGCCCTAAGCGAAATGTCGTTCGCCTTTTTTACCCTTTAAAATTAAAGTTCACACTAGACAAAATAGTCATTTAATTACTTTCCTAATTTTTAGGTATTTTAAATCTACTAAGTTTTGTTTGCCAAACCCTTCCTTGTTTGAACTATGTACAAAATCCTGAAATTTAAAACTTTAAAATCTAATTGGATTTTATCACTTTAATTAAACACACATGTAGAATAAACACATAAAATCTATCAGCAACATAAATATCTCAACTTTTATGCAAGTTACTTTACATATATAATCAATTGGCGATGGGATAATGATTAAAAGATAACGAATACTTACGTAGGCCTACTTATATGATTAAATAAGAAAGCATATATAAATATTCTAGCTGTATATATAGGAGTCCTAAAATAAAAATACACTCATGTACAAATTGAAAATAGGAACATATCGCATATGTATAGAAAAATATCATACTTCTTTAGATAGAGTTTCTTACTTTATTGAGTAATTAAATTAATAAGATCGGTAATTATTATTTCTAAAAAACATATATCTTTTGCTTTAATTTTTCTTTTACGATAACTCGAACATAATTTTTAATATAAAATTTATGTAATTCTTTTCAAAATTTCTACTCATTAATACGAAGTACATGCGTACCCTAAAGACTAGTCTTATAAGAAAATGTGAGACCAAACCTTGTTGATCAGACCATCATCAATCACTGCGCTGCTAATCTTCACAAAAAGCTCATAAAGAGCTTCGATCTCACTGACGCTAACTGCCACAAGAAGGAAAATTGAAGCATATATGCAAACAAGGAAGTCATACAACACATATACATATGGTTAGAACGTATATTTCAGAAATCTATATTCTAAACCTTTTACATATCGACCAGTGTCGTTGAGAGGCACTTAAAATTGAAGCTAGGTGCAATTTAAGTGGATTGCTTCCCTTACGAGGAAATTTAGGCCATGAATCGAGGTGCTAAGGTGTGTACTTAAGCACCTATAGATTGAGTTTTGAAGAAGGCATAAACAAGAAATATGTATTTGGTAAATTGATATACAGTTTATTAAGGGAATTTTGGACGAATTGACCAGGTATATGAAACTAGAATTATAAAATGGAAACTAGTATAACTTTGCATTTGAATCAAATACTTGAAATAATTTGATTCATATGGTTTTATATATTTCATTAGTTACCATTCTTGCAATCCGTTCTTCGATGAAGTACAAGCTTTAATTACACTTTGCACTAGCTGCTTTTGTATGTTTCTTTTGTCGCCTTTGACAACATTGGCATTGACAAGCATTAAAAGAGAATCAAACATATTGTGAAAATAGAGAAATTTATAATCGTAATGATCTTCAAAATCAAAATCATATTTCCCGGATGAGGCCGTCATTAAATAAGACAAACCTAGAACCAGATAACATCGCTTATGTTAAAGTTTATATCCTCCGTGATTTCATTTTTATGCTCTACAAATGGCAGATAAATATGTATAGATAGATGTGTTCAGATAGCATACAAACTGTCTCTCGTGCAAGAATCTCGGGATCTTCAAGGCCCGTTGATTGCCTATCACAACACTGCAGCAGGGAAGCACCTAAATGCTTGATCCCCTCTAAACAATGCGACATGGTATTCCCCCGACTTCAGAGCTCGCCATAGCTGTTCAACCAAAAAAAGAAGGTTTGGAATGAGGGTGAGGAGGAGGAGGCCAATTTAATTGGCTCTAGAAAAAATCATTGAAAGCCAGACAAACATGAAAATTGAACAAACCTCGTGACCATTCTTTGCTATTTTTGACTATGTGAATGCAAAACGCCAAAAGTTCTTGAACTTTGAAGCTATACACCTGCGAAGGAATCTATGTAAGTACATACTTAAAAATTCATAAATATCTCCCCGCATTAATAAACGAAGCAAGAGACAATGCCCGCTAGTTCTGCCAGCCAATGCAAAACATATCAAGGAAAGAAGTTACACCAAGAAGGGGAGCCTTGGCGTAACTGGTAAAGTTGCTGCCATGTGACCAGGAGGTCACGTGTTCGAACCATAAACGAAGCAAGAGACAATGCCCGCTAATTCTGTCAGCCAATGCAAAACATATCAAGGAAAGAAGTTATACTAAGAAGGGGAGCCTTGGCGTAACTGGTAAAGTTGCTGCCATGTGACCAGGAGGTCACGGGTTCGAGCCGGGAAAACAGCCTCTTGTATAAATGTAGGGTAAATCTGCGTGCGATAGATCCTTGTGGTCCGGCCCTTCCCCGTATCCCGCGCATAGCGGGAGCTTAGTGCACCGGGCTGCCCTTTTTAAATTACACTAAATATCTCTATGACTAGTCTATCCTCTTCTCGTGCAATTTAGAATCATGGTAAATCATTCATCACAAGCAAAACCTGGAGTTTCATTTACATTAGAAACCGCTCTTGCTGCTTCAGCCTAACAACGGCAAAAAGTTGTACTTCCAGCTGTGAGTAACAGCAGAAAACAACAGTGGTTTGCTTTCTTCAAAGTCCTCAAAATGATAACTAAAAAGATGTTAATAAGGTGTATGCTTCCTTCTTTAAGTAGCTATTCTTTAGTCCCTACGAGCAACAAACAACGACAACGACCAAGTAAAATTCTACCAGTGGGGTCTGGGGAGGGTAGAGTGTACGCAGACCTTACCCCTACCCCGGAGGAGGTAGAGTTCTTTAGTCCCTTCGAGCAAAGTACCAAAAGCACTGATATGTTCCACAAAAGCTAACACCTCCAAGCAAAGACCCCGTCCCAAATTAAACAAATATAAGAGATTTGAATACTCCACATCTTATGCCAATTTGTCACTCAGTTGCACTAAGGGTAGAACATATTATATCTTAGGCCTTCATGATTAATTAGTCGGTGATAACTAACAAAAGTTAAACTTGATTTTGTGCACGATTCATGATGGCAAGATCCAAGTCATGCAGCTTAAGTGAATTTTAACTCGAATTCCCCAATTATAACAATGCACAACAAACAGAAGAATGAATCAATAATTCTTAGAATTAATATGCAACAACGTCATCAAAAGGCAACAACTAAACACAATCGATTAACAAATTAGTCAACTGTGCTTCAATCCCATATTAGCTGGAATCAGCCATATGAATCATCTGTATCCATTCCACTCTATTCAGGTAGATATCTTGGAGAGCTTAGCTAAACGGAAAAAAGAATCAGAAAAAGGGCATATTTAAAGACACGATCGTTATACTTGTTTTTCTTTTTTTAATCAAACAATGTTTGTACTTGTATTTCAGGTCAATTTGGTTCTTGAAAATATCTGAGAGAACTTAGCTAAAAAGGAAAAATCGGAAGAAAAAAAAATGCATATTTAAAGACACAATCACTATACTTGTATTTCAGGTCAATTTGTTTCTAAGTAAACTGAAACTGGAAAATATTTGAGAGAACTTAGCTAAAAAAGGAAAAATACATATAAAAAAGACACAATCTTTATACTTGTATTTCAGGTCAATTTGGTTTTGAGTAAACAGATACAACAACAACAACAACAACGACGACGATGACGACGCAATTAAATCCCACAAGTGGGGTTTGGGGAGGGTAGTGTGTACACAGACCTTATCTCTCCCCGAGGGGTAGAGAGGCTTGGGTAGAGACATTGTTTCCGATAGATCCTCGACTCAAGAAAGACCATCAACAAAAACCATTGAAATAATAACAACATCACAACAACCAGGAAATAGATGGAAAGCCGAAAGCAGAAATAATAACAAGTAAATAAGGCATTCTGAGTAAACAGATACTACTAGAAAATAACTTGGAGAACTTAGCAAAAAGGGAGGGGAAAAAAGGCATATATATAAAGACACAATCTTTATAGATGGAGTAAATCAAGAATTCAAAAAAAATTGATAAAACCATTAATTCAACATGGATGATTACTGCAAATGGATCTATTAATTAAAATACTATGAATTAACATGGGATTAGCTGATATGTAAAGAAAAAGAAGAAGAAGAAAAAAAATTACCCTTTTGAATTTAGACAGAAATTTGATGAAATTCAGATTGAAAATACGTTGGACAGATAGAATGAAGTAGATGGGGCTTCTTCTTTATCTTCTATAACTGTAATTTCTGGTTGCTGTTCTGTGATTACGTCAATATCACTAATAAATTAAAACAATGAAATTTAATCGTGGCCAATATGTTGATATAGACATATGTTTCGCCAGTTGTACAAATCTGTACTATACGACGTCGTTTTATAGCTAACTAATTTAATTATTTATTTGAACTTTTAACGTGTTGTTAGTGGTTTGATTATTCAAGTAGTAATTTTTTGTTTAACTTTTTTGTTAATTCCAAATTCACTAGTCGTATTAATTTATAAAATCAATAAAATGGGGTTCTTATGTTGTGGTTCTCGTAGTTGCCATAATTTTTTTATAAATGGCCCCCTCCTTCATTATCATTGTAGACATATAAAATTTATTGATTCTTATCCAACCAAAATTTGGATTAAATTTAATAGGGTTAAATAATTAACTTAGGCTTTACAGGTTAAATTAGTGGGAGATTTGCAATCGTATCTTATATTTGTGCCACATTTTAACATGTACTCTATTTTTAAAAATTATTGATTTGGTAGCTAGTTGACCAAAAATCTGTAATGATATGACACTTACAACCCTGATAAATCACGTGATTTGCAACCTCATTCATGAAAAAAGATCTCCTCCTCTCCTCTCAGCAGTTTATAAAAAAATCAGAAACTTCATGCTAATGTAGCATGAAGTTGTTTCATGTTGAAGCTAAAATTTCATGCTAATATAGCATGAAGTTGTTTCATGTTGAAGCTAAAATTTCATGCTAATATAGCATGAAGTTGTTTTATATTGAAGCTAAAATTTCATGCATGCCGAAGTTATTTATCCCGCAATCTACAGTTTTGTCATGAGTGCTGAAGTTATTTAGTTCATTTGCTAAACTTCAGTTTAAACATGTTGAAGTTATTTAGTTCATTTGCGAAAACTTCACACTAAACATGCTTAAGTTTTTGTCTTGCAGTATGTAATTTTCTAATGAGCTTTTGCTAATGCATGCTGAAGTTATTTAGTTCATTTGCTAAAACTTCAGACTAAACATGCTTAAGTTATTTAGTTCATTTGCTAAAACTTCATGCCAAAACATATTTTGTCCTACAGTCTACAATTTTGTCAATAGTCCTGAAGGGCAAAATCATTTTTTTAAAATGTTTTTACCAAAAAAAATGGATACGGATGCAAACAGAAAAACAAAAGGGTATAAATTAAAAGGGGGCGACCAAATAGGGCGCCACATGATATTTTTACTAAATTAGTCCATTTTATTATTTTTGAGCCCAAGGTTCTTATCATCTTAAGGCCCAGACCCATGCCATGTGTCAAGTGACATGGCATATCTAGTCAAACTGCAATCCAAAAAGATGACGCCACGTGTTAAATGATGTGGCGATCTAAGTCAAAAAGCAAGAACCAACCACAGGTCGCCAAGTGGCTAAAATGACATGGGCCAATCAGAATCAAGCAAAAGAGTTCATATGTAGCTGGACTATCCATCCTCTGCAACTATAAATAGAGGGGTTACATAACTCTCAAGGTATTCAGAGTTGGAGAATAACACTACGCAATTGGTGAAGGCATCCACAAACAGAGAGATCAATAATCAAGTGCATAGTTCTTCAACAAATGAGCGATCAACGGAGTTTTTCCCGGATATCGACCTGTAACAGCAAAGTGTTGCTCGATGTTCTTGGAGATTAAATACATCACAAGGAGGTCTGCATCGTCCTACATTCGAGAAAGACATTTCTCAAGCCCTTTAATCACGAAGAGTTTTTGAGAGGAGAATCAAGGGATACATAGAATTATACTCACAAATATTTATCAATAAAATCTCTTTTTCTTCATATTATTTTTGTTGCAGTTTTTTTCCGTACTACAAAATTTGTTGCGAACAAATTTTGGCACGCCCAGTGGGACACATTCTGCCCTTCATATCTCCTTCTTGCAAGTTGAAAACTATGAACTTCAAATCTACTGCTACAATGGTCTTCCGCAAGTTTGATGTTTCATGCAAATATACTATTAATGCTGCATCCGCTGAGCTCAATCATGTCGGCCCAATCACTCGAAGCAAGTTCAAAGTTAGTGGCTTGGATGGATGTGAATACTTCGCCTCCTTGTAGATGGAAAAGAAGAGCAGATCTCACATGACGTTTGCAACCACAATCTTTGGGAGCAACACCACATTCTCGTTATTTGACGAACTTTCTCGAACAACCTCCAACCTTGGTGAACTTGAGGATCTGGTGGATTTTTCCGGTTTCAACGGAAGTCAACGCCTTAATGACCGACGCAACTAACTTGGATGAAAAGTTTGCCATGATGGAACAGACTATAGAAGTCTTGTAGAAATTTGTTGAAGACAAAGACCTTCAAATCACTCAACTCATTAACAAGTTGGACGCCTATACACCTGGAGAGTCAAGCCACACCCCTCCTCGTTCACCTGTATTCACCTCGTAATAAGCGGTTGTTGAGGAATCGCTTCCAAGTTCAGCATTCATAGGGAACAACAATCCACTTCGGTTGCGACGATATATGTCCAACAATTGCAAGACACGATAATAACACCATCAAAGCTCAATACGGCGGACCATCACAAAGTTTATTGTACTACTCCAAGCCTTATACTAAGAGGATTGATTGTCTAACTATGCCAACCAATTATGAACCACCAAAGTTGCATCAATTTGATGTCAAAGGAAACCCAAGGCAACATATTGCCCACTTTGTCGAGACTTGTAGCAATGTTGGAATGCATGGTGACCTCTTGGTAAAGCAGTTTGTTCATTCGCTGAAAGGGAACGCATTTGACTGGTATGTTGACTTGGAGCCCGAGTCCATTGATAGTTGGGAGCAACTTGAGAAGGAATTCCTCAATCATTTTTCAGTACCCGAAGAACTGTAAGCATGATAGAATTGACAGACACAAAGCAAAGGAAGAACGAGCCCATGGTGGATTATATCAATCATTTGAGGGAATTAAGTTTCGACCGCAAGGATCGCCTTTCAGAAATATCTGTTGTGGAGATGTGCATTCAGGGAATGCACTAGGACCTTTTGTACACCTTACAAGGGATCAAACCGTGAACTTTTAAAGAACTTGCAACACGAGCTCACGACATGGAGTTAAGCATCGCAAGCCATGGAAAAGCATCTCCATTCGCTGATCAAAAGGAGTTCAAGAATAATGTTGCATCAAAGAACCAAAACAAAGAATCTATGGCAGTGAAAGCAACTTAAGTGAAAGTCACGACTAAGAAAAAGGTCAAGGAGGATAAGACCTCGAGTCAATATCCCAAATAGGAGAAGTGTCGTCCAACCTTGAAGGAATTGGAGGCTAAGGTTTATCTGTTTCCAGATTCAGACGTACCCACGATCCTCGATGAATTGGTAACCAAGAAAGTCAATGATCTCCCTGAATCAAAAGGGCTTGAGGAAATTGGTAAATTTGGCAATCCGAAATACTGCAAGTTTCATCGCGTCATTAGCCACCCTAAAGAGAAATGCTTCATACTTAAGGAGAAAAACATGGCTCTTGTAAGTGAAGGAAAAATCATCATAGACATGGATGAAACAACTGAAGCAAATCATGCAAGTATAACGCTCAAGGAAAAGAAATGTTCAAGGTTGCAGAATGCGTCAAGCACCGCCTTCTTACAATTTGGAAGTTTCGATCCCGTTGAAGTTGATCTTCCAAGGAAAACTCTTGAAGGTTCACTAGAGTTGGAAACTTAGTCCAAGACAAAGACGATGAGGGCTAGTCTCTATTCACTCATAAGAAACAGAGACATCAAGAAGTTTTGAGGCTACCACTTCCTAAGCCAAGAGCAAAAATAAGCGATGTGGATAAGCTGCAACCACCAAGAATTATCAGATCTTCTATTAGCAAGAAGATTAACGGTGCCTTATCGCCAAAGTTCCGAAAGCCCATCATGTTGCATGAATTATTTCCTGGAAAATTCCTTCATAGAGGTCACGTTGGTGCAACTCATGTAGTTTCTAGTACTGACGAAACAAAGGAATGCAATGATGAGCTCGCTCCAATGAAAACACAAGAACATCGTGATAACAGAAAAGTTGTCACATGTTGTGCAATAATTTCCTTCACAGGTGATGACTTGATGATGGGGTCTTGTCCACATAACAGACCTTTGTTTATTGTAGGGGCTATTTGGGAACAACATCTTAATCGCATACTTGTTTATGATGGTTCAGTTATCAACATCATGCCAAAGACGGTGCTAAAAAGCTTGGGATATCTATCGATGAGCTATCCAAAAGTAACCTAACAATCCAAGGTTTCAACCAAGAAGGACAACAAGCCATAATTATGATTCACGTGGAATTATCCATTGGTGAGATGAAGTTAAACACCTTGATTCACGTCATAGATGCTAAAACATCATACAACCTACTGCTTGGACGTCCTTGGATTCATGAGAACGGAGTGGTATTGTTTACTTGTCATCAATGTCTGAAGTACATAAGGGATGGAGAGATAGTCAAAATTGATGCAGACATCAATCCTTACACTAAGACGGCGTCATATTTTGCAGACGCAAAATTCTACCTAGATTCTTGTGAACCGAGTGTGGAGAAACCATTATCAGTCGACGAAGTTGATGTCAAGTCAGAATAAAAAAATAAGGCTCCATGGACTACCACCAAGCTGCCTAAGAAGAGAACTGAAGAAGTCTCCATTAAGAAATCATCATCCGAAGGTGACATACAGACAAAGACTGATAATGAGCATCTAGTTTTTGCTATGTTCCACTTGAGCGTCCAAAAAAAGGGAAACTTTTGCTACAGGAATGTACTCCAAAGAAGCAAATGAGTCACAAAGATATCCAACATTTGAAAGAGCATATGATTGTCCCAGTTGCACAAATCCCATACGTGACTTGTGAGTCTACTAAAGGCAATCTCCAAGCTGATAAAATAAAAGGGCACTATGATCTTATGGCCTCCATACTGCTTGAAAAGTCTGTTTATGACTTCTCCAATCCATCAAGACTAGGAGAACTCAAAGACGAAGTCACTGGTTAAAAGATACGTAGGATCAATGAGTCCCAATTGAAGTTGAGAAAGCAAGGGCACTACGTCGCGACTCTAAAGTTTGGGTTGAGATTCAGTTTGGCAGAGCCTCTTTAGATTCCATCTAAGAGAAGCAAAGAGATAACTTCATCACAACACACGTCGGTAAAGGAGATGAAGGAAGTTAAGGGCAAGAAAATAATACAACGGGCTTCACTGTTTGATCGCATTGGAGGCTCAACCCATCTAGTCTCGATGTTTGAAAGGCTAAGTCACAAAGGTGAACGTGTATCTTCCAAACATCTAAAAGAAGTTTCCACTACCTTAAAGACCTCCGTCTTTTGTCGTCTGGTAACCACAAGGAAGTCACCATCTAGAAAGATATTGTCAAAACATAAGGAGCGATTCCATGAGGAGCGGGATCATTTTGAAGTTGTTGCTCACAAAGAAATTGGTAGTGCTTTCCCATTACGTATAAAGAGGAATTTTATTTTGTCAATACCCATAGATGGTCACTGAAGGTGCAAAGGATAACCACTGTTTACACTTGCCAGCCTCGTAAAGAAGCAGAGAAAGAGAAAGAATCCAGGCCGACCATCCATGGAAGTCGAAGAGAAAAGTCAGACTTTGTGGAAACATCATATCTCATAATTGTGGAAGATATATCATTCCTTGACGTTGATGATGAAGTCCACGAGGCTCCCCCTCAACTAGAAGATAGCGGTCAATCAACTGTGGATGAGCTTAAGGAACTCAATTTAGGCACTCCGGAAGATCCACGCCCCACCTTCATTAGTGTGCTTCTTACGCCTCAGGAGGATGAGGAATACTCCAAGTTATTGACCGAGTACAAAGGTGTCTTTCACGTATAAAGAAATGCCTAGTCTTAGTCCTAAGGTAGTCATTCATCATTTAGGGATCAAAAGTGGAGCACGCCTTGTGAAGCAGTCAAAACGCATGTTTCGACCCAATCTAGTACCACAAATTGAAGTCGGAGTCAACAAGTTCATCAAGGCAGAATTTATTTGAGAGGTGAAGTACCCATCATGGATATCGAATATTTTACATGTCAAGAAGAAGAATGGTCTAATACGTGTTTAGCCATGAGAGACTCTTTTAAGTATTGCAAAAGAAAGGGCCCGCTGATAGAGCTGGGCACAGAGGCGATACTTGTTAGTAGGTCAGAGAGAGGTTTGGCCCGTGAGCTGTCCCCCTTAAAACCTATTACTTAATAAGGATTTGTTACGCGCGATATGCCGGCGACTTACTACTGGGAATCATGGGTTTCGTCGAGCTTCTCATAGAAATACAAAAATGCATTGCCCAGTTCCTAAAACCTGGCTTGAACCTTTGGGTAGACTCTGCAGAATCAACAACCATAGCTGCACGGAGTACGGTTGAATTCCTCGTTGTTGACTTTCGAGACCTAAACAAGGCATGTCCGAAATATGACTTTCTGCTACTAATTATTGAACTCATGGTTGATGCTACAATAGGGCATGAAGCTATGTCATTCATGAATGGGTCCTCCGGATACAATCAAACCAGAATGTCTCCAAAATATGAAGAGTGTACTGCTTTTCAAACTCCGAAAGGGATATATTGCTACAAAGTGATGACGTTCGGTCTGAAGAATGATGATACCACCTACCAACGAGCGATGCAAAACATCTTTGATGACATGCTTTATCAGAGGGTTTAATGCTACGTTGATGACTTAGTGGTGAAGACGATTAGTAGGCATTACCACCTTGAAGACCTTCAAATTGCTTTTGAAAGGTTAAGAAAATCCGACCTAAAGATGAATCTACTCAAGTGTGAATTTGAATTTACCTCAGGAAAGTTTCTTGGCTTCATTGTGTGTCATCGTGGAATTTAAGTTGATCCCGCAAATATTGACTCCATTCAAAAGCTTCGAAGTCCACAAGAAAACTTAGCATTCATCCGGAGGTTCATATCTAATATGGTCGGACTATGTCAACCTTTCAATCATTTATTGAGGAAGGACATCCCTTTTTATTGGGATCAGTCATGTCAAAATACTTTTGAAAGCATCAAAAGATACTTGTTGAATCCACCTGTGTTAGGGGCACCAACGGTTGGGAATCCATTGATAATCTACATTGCATCACAAGAACACTCACTTGGGGCACTACTTGCTCAAGAGAATGATGAAGGAAAGGAACAAGCCTTGTACTACATCAGTCGAACTCTGATAGAAGCTGAGTTGAACTACACACATGTTGAGAAAATATGCTTAGCATTACTTCATGCAATAAATAAACTAAGGCATTATTTTGAAGCATACACCATCAAACTCATCTCTCGAGCAGATCTTGTGAAGTTCGTGATATACTCGACATGTTCTTTCTGGACGCCTAGCAAGATGGTCCATATTGTTTAACTATTATGAGATCACATACACACCTCAAAAGGTTGTGAAAGGACAAGCACTCACTAATTTTCTAGCTAACTTCTTCCGGCGGAATGGGAGCTTTAAGATGAGTTTCTAGATGAAGACATTTTGTTCGTTGAAGAATTGCCACCACGGACAATGTTCTTTGATGGATCTGCACGTTGGAACGGTGCAGGACAGGTGTTGTGTTGATCTATCCAAATAGACAAGTCTTGCCATTCTCCTTTGTTATAGGTAAAACATGCTCCAAGAATGTTGCAAAGTACAAAGCTTTGATCATCCGTCTTAAAATAACATTAAACATGAAGTTCTACAGTTGGAGATATATAACGACTCTAAGTTGATCATCAACCAACTTTTGGGGATTTACGATGTAAATAAGGAAGATCTTTTTCCATACCATCAACATGTTTCTTGTTGACTCGAAATATTCGACCAAGTGTTCTTAAACCACGTCCCAAGAGAAGAAAATCGCATGGTTGATGCTTTGGCTAATGTCACGCCCCCAAACTAGGGGAGGCACGACTGACACTCGATACTGTATTTTATCGAGTTATCCACTAAACATACTAGCTAACTAAACTGGGGGCCCAACAGATCGGGCAGCACAACATCTGAAATACTAAGCCTGGACCGTTAAGGTCATGACCTGAATAACAATAAGTCATATAAACAAAGGTAGACAAGCCAAAATAATAAAGTACTAGCTGGCCGACGAGGCCGCGACTGAAGACATACATGCCTACACACATATATATATACATGCCAAGCCTATGGGCTGGAGACTGAAAGCTGCAAAAAGAAACCCAGAATACTGTGTCCACCATAGCCTCTAAGAGTATCATAAGCACTGTCGGAACAAGGCCCCGACTATACCTAAACTGTACAACAAAAGTAACCATCCTATGAAAGCTCCAGGAAGAGGTGGAGCTTACCAACTCACAGCTGAACCCCAAAATCCTAGCGGAGGGGTCGATCAGAGTCCCTACCTGGACCTGCACGCACGAAACAAAAATGCAGTGTCCCCAGGCAACGGGACATCAGTACGAATGAAAATGTACTGGTATGTAAGGTAGAAAGTAGAACCATACATAGCTGATGTAAAAAGGGCAATAGAGATATCACCGGACACTGAAACTCTAATAGCCTCCATGGCTGACATCCTACCTCATAGTAATCAAATATGCATGGTATGCTCGTGTAATCATATGTCGTGAATACATATATATTGATGCAAATGCATGACATACCCAACCAAATGCTAGCAATGGCGGTCTCTCCCGGTAGCTAACCGGTATCATATTGCCAACCTGTGGCTATCTGTACAATATATATAGTCTTTCGGGCAAATAGGCCCCTTACCTCCGATTATAGCTCGAAGTCCATGCATAATATGCCATGTATGATATGAACTTTGAATGCACATAATAGGCCATAACAAGAATTTAGCCAATCTTGGATCATTGATACTCTTATTCTCGTAATCTCATAATCACCTTCGTATCGCATACAAATGTCTCGTGGAACCTCATATGTTTTTTGAATAAGCTTGAAAACTTAACTCGACTTTTAGAAAGATAACTTAACTCTGAAGATGTTCATAAAAAGCTTAAGGTGCTTCACTTAGTCCTTATACCTGATTTCTTGATAATTAGTAAAAGCAAGTATTTCAAAAATCAAGTGTTTTAGTAGTTTAAACATAAAAATTATATTTGAGATTTTTGGAAATCGACGTATCACTTTAGAGATTTTAAAATACACTTTAACAAGGAAGAATGACTGATCGCAAATACTAAATGCCTTTATTTTTAAGTCACACAACCCAAATACGAATAAGAATTTTTATATATGGACATATAGTTAAGAAAGCAGACAAAATGACATATATAGATGTCGAATACCCTATTTAACCGAACGAGTTGAATATCAACCTAATAGCATCATGAAAATACTTCAGCTACGATCCCAATGCCTTTCTCATAAGGTCTTTCTAGCAATAGAATAGTAAAATACCACATTTGGCGTCTTAGGAATTTCCCAGAATTCGTGCTAAAAGGAAGGACGGAGCTTAGCCTTAACATACCTTTCCAATGAACGTTTGAATGCCAGTAGTTCCTTCACGAACGTTGTTCCTTACGTCCTAAGCTTCGCAAACACCATATATACGCAGCTTATACACACCTATAAATAATTCATAATTGAGTTTAAATCGGCAATTTTTCATATGACCCTAACTTGACGAAACGCACGTAGAACTTTGTAAAAACAATCATAAAAGAGTCCGAAGATGATTACCTTGACAAACCAAGTATAAAGCTTGAAGAAACAGCAAGAACAACAAATTTCTACCTTCCGAAAATAGCTCCAAACACAGCTAATAGAAGGGGAAAACGATTGCAAAGCGTAGAGATTGCGTTTTAGGCACGGGGGCAAACTTTAACGATAGAAATCATCAAAAACGTACCTTAATCACTCAAAACCACCATGGAACCCTCTCTTCAGTTTTCTCACTGTTTTGGGACGAAGGTGAAATGTTTTTTGGTCTTAAAAGTCGGATTTTCCGACTTATACTACTTGTTTGACCCGACCCGGCTCGCGACCCGGTTTCAGCCCGGACAGTCTGTGGTAAAACAGTCATAACTTCTTACTCCGATGTCGGTTTGATGTGAGGTTTTTTTGGTTGCGAACTAGACTCGTAGACCTTCGATTCGGTAGGTTGTG
>ML280427.1:33957-45855 GCA_005239495.1 Nicotiana undulata
GACTTATACTACTTGTTTGACCCGACCCGGCTCGCGACCCGGTTTCAGCCCGGACAGTCTGTGGTAAAACAGTCATAACTTCTTACTCCGATGTCGGTTTGATGTGAGGTTTTCTTGGTTGCGAACTAGACTCGTAGAACTTCGATTTGGTAGGTTGTGTGTCCCATAAATCTTTATATATTGGGAGAAATTATCTGATACATTTGACCCAAAGTTTAGAAAATTTATTAGAGAAATTTACGATAACTTTTGCCGACCTTTATTTCGCAACTTGCTTGACTCCAAAAATTAACATGTGACCTGTGTGATATTATAATACCTCATAACACATTATTCTTAGCATATTAGACACTCTTAGTCTTATCCCACAGGTGCAAGTTAACTTAAACCTTCCGAACGTGCGGGGTGCTACCCGAGTCATTTCTTTAACCACAAACCTTTGTTTAAGGGATTCCTTTGACCTAAAGCTTTAGTTTTGTTCCTTGATATTACCACACATTTTCAGTCTTATTATCCCTATGTGCTATACGCAATCATATATAGCTAATATAACCACGCCACTTTACGTATATTACGTAAGAGAAGAGAAAAAAAAAACACATGGGGTCTCACAGCTAACTTGGCCACGATGATGGCACTTGGAGAGAATGAGTCAACAAAGTTACATGTGTGTCATCGATGGGTCATTTCTAGACTTCTTGATCTTCAAAATCAACGAAAGTCATCATACGCATGTTGGTAGGGGTGTGCATTCGAATCGGTTTATCGATAAATCGAATCGATTATTTGTTATCGGTTTATCGATATCGATCTATCGATTTTTCGATTTTGATTTTGATTTCGAAATTTTCCTTATCGAGTTATCGATTTCGATTTTGTCCTCTTCGGTTATCGATAAACCGATAAGGTATACTAAAAAGACAAAAATACCCTTATTCTATAATACCTTTTCTTTTACCCTAAGTACCTAACCCTATTATTTTCTCCACCCATTCTTCAGCGCCGCTTTTACCTTTTTCCCTCTCTCCCGCAAACTGCAAACCCGTAGATTCTTGTTCCCGTCCACCATTTTGTTGCCGTCAAATCTCACCCCTATACTTTTGCCGTTAAATCTCGTCGACGGTGGAATAGAATCTCTAAGTTCAGTTCATCCTAATTGTCAGGTTTCTCCTCCTCCTCCTCCTTTCTGTTTGTGAAAACTGAGAATTTTAAATTATTGAGTATTTAACTAAATATCATAATTTAATTATCTGGGTTTGCAATCTACTGAGATCAAAATTTTCTTTTACTTGTGCTTATTTGTGTGGATAATTTATTTTGATTCTATCTTGTTTTATTCATAAAGTTTTTAATTTGAGGGCAATAAAGATTTGGATTCAACAAGAAATTTACAATTAATAAATTCTTAGTTTCTTGGAATATTGTAATCGTATATTGCTATAGAGCTAAGGAAGAAGAAGGAAATAAATGGGAATAGTAATATTTTATGGTAAGCCCATGAATATTTTATATTACTACTCTTTTTATCAAATTCAATGAATCTAGACACATTCTAAATTTTACTTTCAATTACTGATACCGGCCAAAACAAAATTATTTCAAGAAAAAAAAAATCTTATCGTTCATAAATTGAATTTGGAATTTAGTATTACTTCAGAAGTAATATGGGCAAGCGTTTTTCCTAATTCCTATAGAATCTCAAAACATGTCAGGAGAATTGCACGTCTACTTTCAACTTTAATTACTTTTATGTTAATCGCCGAGTTCCTTTTGCTGCTCTTTCTTGATTTTCCTTTCTTGAATTTTTCCTTTTTTGAATTTCCTTGTTGGATGCTGTAAGTATTACTGATTTCCCTTTCTTGAATTTTTTTGTTGGATACTGTAAGTATTACTATTAAATTCCTTTTTCTTTTGTTGGATAAGGACCTTATTTAAATTGATTTCTTTTCAGCCATAATTTTTAGGTCAAGAGCGAGGAATGTTCGTCTTATTTTAGATTATTTTTGTTCATATTAGTTAGGCGTGTTTATAGCAATATACTTTCCGTGGAATCTCGCAAATTTTCTTATTGGTGTAATCGATAACCGAATCGATAAGCCCCCAAAATCGATAAATCGAAATCAAAAAAATCGAAACCTTATTGAAACAATAACGATAAGCATATGTACAAATCGATAATCGATAAGTAATTATCGATAAGAGTCAAAGTCGAATCTATAAATTGAATGCACACCCCTACCTGTTGGGGTGATTGAAGAAGAGGATTGGAGTCAACCATTGATAGAGTACCTTGAATATGGAAAGTTACCCGAGGATCCACGACAAATAACAAACATCAAGCGAAAGGCACACGATTCATCTTCTACAAGGGGACATTATTTTGCCGCTCTTTTGAAGGACTATTCTTGCGATATCTTGAAAAAAAAGAATCCCACCAAGCGATGGAGGAAGCACATTCTGGATCATGTGGAGCACACCAATCTGGTCCTAAACTCCATTTTTTCATCAAGAGGATAGGCTACTACTGGCCGACAATGGTGAAGGATTGCATGGAACATGCCAAAAGATGTCAAGTGTATCAATTCCACGCCAACTATATCCACCAACATCCAGAGCCTCTTTATCCAACTATAGATTCATGGCCTTTTGATGCATGGGACTTGACATTGTTGGACTGCTTCCATAGTCATCAAAGGGACAAAGGACATATTGGTTGCTATAGACTACTTCTCTAGATGGGCTGAAGTTGTTCTACTCAAGGAAGTAAAAAAGGAAATTGTTGCCGATTTTATCAAGTCGAACATAATGTTTAGGTACGACATACCAAGATACATAATCATTGATAATGGAACACCATTTGATAACAAACTCGTGAGGAGTCTATGCAAGAAATTTGGTTTCAAGCAACATAAGTCTTCAATGAATAATGCACCCCCAATGGCCTTGCTGAAGCTTTTAACAAGACGCTTGGTAACCTATTGAAGAAAGTTGTTGTAAAGAACAAGAGAGACTGGCATGAGAAAATTGGTGAAGCTTTGTGGGCATACCGGACAACCTTCAGAACTGCTACACAAACAACTCCTTACTCTTTAGTGTATGGTGCAGAAGCAGTCCTTTCGTTGGAGCGACAAATTCCATCATTGCGGATCGGAATCCAAGAAGGAATCATGTCCGAAGAGAATGCTCAACTTTTCCTAGCAGAGTTAGAGGCATTGGATGAGAAAAGATTGGAAGCACAACAAAAATTGGAGTGCTTTCAAGCTCGACTAGCTAGAGCCTTCAACAAGAAAGTGCGTCCACGATCATTCTAAGTGGGAGATTTAGTCCTAGTTGTTCGACGACCCATAATCCTCAACAAACGCATAGGCGAGAAGTTTACCTCAAAATGGGATGGGCCATATGTTGAGAAGGAAGCCTATTCAAGTGGCGCATACAAAATTATTGATAAGGATGGTCTCCGAGTTGGTCCAATCAATGACAATTTCTGAAGCAGTACTTCCCATAAAAGTCAGCTATGCTCCTCGACGTACGAGCCTAAATTGCAAGTCATGAAGCTTCTCGACGTACAAGCCTAAACTGCAAGTCATGGCGCTTTTTGACATACGAGCCTAAACTGCAAGTCATGACGCTCCTTGATCCATGAGCCTAAACTGCACATTGCTACACTCTTGGACAACATGATTCCAAACTGTGTACGACCAAAATAAAAAGTTTGCTAGGTTGAAAACCTTGAAAGAGGCGGCCTAGGCAAAAGTCAAAACAAAAAAAAATGTTCGCTAGGTTGAAAACCTCGCAAGAGGCGACCTAGGAAAAAAAATAGGACATTAAAAAAGAACTCATCACTCTGTACTACGTTATGGCTTGATCCTCTTCACCGAGGTACGTAGACAGCTTATACTTCCATTCTAAGTTCAGTTGCATGAGTTTAAACAGAGGTTTGGCTTATGGGATCATCACACTAACTCAATAAAATGTGGAGGCATATCTATGAGGAAAAGAAGATGATTTGCGTTGAAGTATAAAAGATGTTTTATTGCTTCAATAGTACAAAAGCTGATACATCCAAAAATGTAGAGACAAAGGGAACTAGACCTTTTTCTATACAAAAGCCTAAATCATGAAGATGATCGAAAACTAGGCTTTGTTGCTGACGCGTCTTAAATGCCTTTTCAAGTTGGCATGACATCTCCAGATTTAATGACATTCTAGATGCATGTCTCTCGCGTTCAGTAGTTGTGATGATCTCTTGACCACATATCTTGTTGTTAGGCCTCGAGCATGATAATTTGCTTCTCTTGTGCAAGTGTTGGTTGAAGGTCCCATATATTAGAAGTCGTCTATCTTGAAAAAATCTTTAATCACCATGAGGGTCGTCGTTGATGAACTTCAAGACTATCAACAAATCAAGTGCAACAGTTGGTGAAGGGTTAGCTTCGCATCTTGTATGACACCTCAGTTTGATATCTCAATACTTTGAGCTTCTTTGCGAGTTCGCAAAATAAAATAAAGAGATAAGATTCGTGAAGCATGATAGTCAAAGTTACTATATGCAAGATAGTAAAGTCAATTTCAAGAAGAAGAAAAAACATTCTCAGGACAACTCAGAGAGCATAGAGATGGAAAGCGAGCTCAACAGACGACAAGATCAACTTTGAAAAACTATCGTGGTCCATCTGGAAGATGTTATGCCCCTGATATTTTTATGTTGTAGATTTTTATGTCAAGTTTCCAACAATACAAACCGTTTGCCATTCAGAGGCTCCTAATTCAAGATACGATTTTTTTCCCGTCAGAACTACATGAATCTGAAAGTTTACTGCAACTAGGTCAACTTTGAGAATTTTCTGTTTGCATCCCAAAAGGATTTCTGCCATGAAATTCATATGTGATGTATCCCTATGAGTTTACTTTCTAACGGCGCAAATGGATCGCATTTTTGAGGTTCCTAGGTCGAGATATGAATTTTTCGCCTAGAGCGTGCAAAGCTGAAAAGCAGCAAGACATACATCTAGATCAATTTCAAGAAATTATTGTGGCCAATATGGAAGGAATACTTCTGTGATATTTTGAGAACTTTCTCAAATTTGGGTCTTCTTTCTATTGGTGCAAACGACTTATGATTTCGATGTTCCTAGCCTAAGACATGACTTGCTTTATCTAGAGTGTGCAAATCTGGAAATCAAGTGCAACAGATTTCTGTAGCAACTTCATAATATTATGACGGACGTTCTGAAAGAATATTCGCTGTGTTATTTACAAATATTGTGAGTTTTGGAGTTTTCTTTCCAACAGTGCAGATGGACGCGATTCCGACACTCGAAGCTCGAGATATGAATTTCTCGATGAGAGTAAGCCTCCAAGAGTAGGGATTTCGTCACCGATGTTGAAAGGACACTTCATGTGTCTCTCTCGCCAACCACAACAAAGGGACGAGTGGTTCTCTCGCAATGCATCTTACTAGGGGCATCAAGATCTATGGAACTCTCTTAAAATCCTGCAAATAGAAAATATTTTGGGAGTCCTCGGTGCCAATAGCACGTTGTTTCAGCAACACGATACTTCAATTTCACAATATCGATGCAAACGGCATGAATCTTTTTATTTCACATGATTGATTGATGTCGACGATGCAAAGATCAGTTCATAAACCAATGCTTCATGGGCTATAAATGATTTTGTTTAGTGGTTCTGCTACTTCATGAATACTTATCCACAACCCCACATTATAAGAAAAGAAATGAAGAAAAAAAAGGTTAGCATGATAACAAAAAGTTTGATTAAAACTAATTAGCATGAAAAGGGAAGTTAAAATTTAGGTGCCTCATTAATATCTAGCCTCGACCATGAGTTAGTCCGTTGAGTATCTGAAACCAGAAGTTTCACCAGAAACGCTCAAACAATAAAGACAATGGCACAAGGCTTTAACTCAGCAACAAGAATTGGTGTCAATGACATGACGCTGCAATGCGAATGGTGAGCAATATGACGTGCACTTCTCTGTCAAATATCGATGGATCGTACTCTTCATGAAACTCTTCCCTACAAAAAATGAGTGGTGATCATCCACTTCTTCTCATGATACGGGTTGGAGAATCTCCATGTATATCTTCTCCAAGCCTGCAACAAAAAAAGAGGAAAAAAAAGTATGATGCCCGAACACTCCTCTCGATTTCGGCGCTTGATTGATCAAATGTTTGTTGCGTCTAGATCAAAAGGGCTGGAGATTCGACTTTTATAGATGTTGTATCTCACCGAGTCATCTTACTAACAATGTAAACAGCTCGTAGCTCGGATGCTCCTATCTTGAGATACACATTTTTTTAGCAAGAGCATGTAAAGCTGAAAAATCAAGCTAGCATGTCGGAACTCGTGTTCCAGTTTCAACAAATTATCTGGGAATACCTAGGTATATCCATACTGTGATTTCTACGTATGTTGTATCTCCAGGAGTCTAATTTTCAAAGCCACAAACGACTTGTGATTTGGACGCTCCTATCTCGAGATACGGTTTTTTCGCCGAGAGTGCGTAGAGCTGTGAGATCAACGGGCCAGACACGTACGCCAACTTCAAAAATTAATTCCAGACAATACAGAAGAAATTTGGCTCTTAATTTGATATGTTGGATTTCTTTGAGTCTAAAATCAGTAGGATCAAATAGCTTGCGATTTGGACTCTCTGATATCAAGATATAAGTCTTTTGTCGATAGTGCGTAAAGTTGTGAGATCAACACGGACCAGACGTGTAGATCAACTTCGAAAATTAATTCCAAATGATACAAAAGGAGATTCGTGATGATTTTGTGATATGTTTCAGTCCTATGAGTCTACTTTCGGTAGAAACAAGCAGCTCATGATTTGAAGTCTCCTACAGAGATATATGATTTTTTTCCCACAAGAGTACAAAGCTGGTTGACTGATACTGCTATTGAAAAAAGGCATTACTGACATTCTTTCTGTTTTAGAGGGAGAAGTAAACGAAGAAAGAAGTGAAAGAAGACTACGAGCAGCCGTGTTTGGCGTGAAAGAAAACCTATGTTCACGATTCTCATATGTCAAGGTAAAGAAAACAAAGATCTCTTATATAGATTGTTTAACGTGACGAAACTTTCCGTATGGAAAAAGAATTCTTCTTAAAGTAAAATAGGAAATTCTTGTTTGACTTGAAAGTTTTAAATAGCAAATATTCATTAGAAGGTATCTTCTGAGAAGTATTTGAATAAGCCAAATAAAATGCAAAATTTGCCTTTGTAAAATCGGGGAATAAGAAGTTGATCAAGATTGAAAATTCCAAAGGAATCCTTTTTCTCATAAAAAGGATCAGGACAAGTAGTTAAGTAATACACGGAAGGAGTCCAATAATTTAATATTTTTAAAAAATACTCGAAGAGTTGTTTCCAGCTTAGGTTGGCCAAATGCACGGGAGAGTCAAGTTCCTTACCTTCTCACGTCAATCCAAGAGAGGTGATCGAGTCCCTACAAAGACTCTTATGTGGCATTTGAACCTTTAGCTAAGTGAATGTACTTTGATTGATCATACAAATTAATTTGTTGCACGGATGGAATGTAATTGGATTCACCCGAGCTTACTCATTGTTTGACATACTAGTCCTCTCCCAATGGGTACGTTATTTAATTAAGGATTGTTTAATTAAATTAAGTACTTATTCTGCCAAAAAAGGGAGTAGTTGGACGTGAGTACAATTTCGGCAATTTATTTTAGGTGAGAATGGTATCGAACAAATTGTTTTCACCTAAAATGATGACCCACACAGGTACTTCAAGTTTTGTCTCTATGGTTCGTCAAGTCTACACCTCGACAAATCTTGAAGTAGGGGTCATATGTAGACATATAAAATTTATTGGGTCTAATTCATATAAAATTTGGATTAAATTAAATTGGGTTAAATAATTAATTTGAGCTTTACATGTTAAATTAGTCCATTTTATTATTTTCGAGCCCAAGACTCATTTCATCTTAAGACCCAGTCTCATGCCATGTGTTAGGTGACATGACATATATAGTCAAACTGTAAGCCAAAAAGATGACGCTACATGTTAAATGATGTGGCAATCCAAGTCAAAAAGCAAGAACCAACCACAGGTTGCCAAGTGGCTAAAATGACATGGGCCAATCAGAATCAAGCAAAAAAGTTCATATGTAGCTGGATTGTCCATCCTCTACAACTATACATAGAGGGGTTACATAACTCTCAATACATTTAGAGTTGGAGAAGAACACTCCGCAATTGGTGAAGACACCCATAAATAGAAAGATCAATCATCAAGTGCATAGATCTTCAACAAAGAAGTAATCAACGGAGTTCTTCCCGTAGATAAAACCGCAACATCAAAGTGATGCTCGACGTTCTTGGCGATTAAATACATCACAATGAGGTATGCAACGTCCTACATTCGAGAAAGATGCTTCTCAAGCCCTCGAATCATAGAGAATTTTAGAGAAGAGAATCAAGGTACATAGAATTGTACTCATAAATATTTATCAATAAAATATCTTTTTCTTCATATTATTTTTGTTGCAGGTTATTTTTCATACTACGAAAATTTGTTGCGAACAATCGTCATTGGGTCGACCAGGCCAGATCATAAGTGTATAAAAATATAAAGTTAGATTAGAATAATATAGTATCTTTATTAGCTTACGGAGGAAGGAAGAAAGTATAGACTCGAAAGCGATTCAGGTTCATGAGAAGATTAATGTGAGATGAAGTAAGCACTATCTTTTGGGACAAATATTTCATAAGCCTTCAATAGGATTTGCGTCACGTAGAACCTATTAAATCGGAAGTGCTCCCTACTATGAGTTTTTCTATTGTTAGGGTTTGAACATGAATTTCCTGATTAAGAGTGGTGAGTTCTCACCCATCGTTACATCTCTTTGTGGGTTTATAATGATCTTTTCACCATTCAGATCTCCATACCTTCTGTGGCTAGATCTTTTAACCCTGAATTGGAACTTGTGCATGACAGAATAGTGCTTCATTGCAGTTGCAATTGTTTGCTTGTCTTGGTACACTTGTCCTTCCTCAATAACACTTGGTGTACTTTCAGTTATTATTATACTTTCATATTCCTCTATAACGGGAGATGCTGGCATATCAAGTAACTTTAGTGTTCCAAACGAACCTGCATGAAAATAAAGATAAATACTGTCATTGCCATATTGTAGAATCTTTGTAGATAATTTTGTCACGACCCGAAATCCCACTTTCAGACCGTGACTGCGTCTAACCTTGAACCCGCTAGACAAGCTAACGTACACAACATTTTGACCTCGATAAAACAATGTAACGGCATTAAAGCCATTAACCTTCAAACCTTTACTGGAATATCCCGAATTACTTCAATGTTTTACAACAGAAAAATAATAATACTTCAAAAACGCATAATGAAAGGATAAAGACAATAACATCGCAAAAATCCCAAAAAAACGGGGTGTCACAACCTCATGAACTATCTAAATTAAGTGTTAAATACAGAGTCTGAAAGGAAATATATAATTGTCTTGGAACTAGGAGAAAAAGTAAGACAATGAGGAATCCAAATGCAGGAGAGACACCAAGGCCCACGAACGCCAGCGGATATACCTTGAAGCTCTGGGTGGACTGAAGGTGACTCCCTCAATGCGGTCCACTGGGTCCGGATGCGGGATCTGCACAACATTAAGAAGTGCAGTGTAGCATCAGTACAACCGACCCCATGTACTGAGTAAGTGCCGAGCCTAACCTCAGCCGAAGTAGTGACGAGGCTAGACTTGACAATAACGATAACCTGTCCTATTCTACAACAGATAATAGGGATGATACAGGGAAAGAGATAAGCAGACAAGTAAGGGATACAGGAGCAGTAAGGGGAAACAAGTGAATTGCAGCAGTCAAATTGACAGATAGAAGTAAGAAAGGGAGGCAATCTATCACAATAGCCAACAAAACAAGTATAAGTACCAGAAATGTAAACAACGACACGGCATCACCCTTCGTGCTTTTACTCTTTTCCTCACAATGCAATGTAATCAAGTATCATGACACGACATCACCCTTCGTGCTTTTACTCTCTTCCTCACAATGCAATGTACAATGTATCATGGCACGACATTATCCTTCGTGCTTATAATCAATAACAGTCATGGAATGACATTAACCTTCGTGCTTATAATCAGTATGAATCATGGCACGACATCACCCTTCATGCTTTACACTCTTCCTCACCATGCAATGTAATCAGATATCATGGAACGACATCACCCTTCGTGCTTTACACTCTTCCTCACCAAACAATAACATATATAATGGCAAGGAGTACATCATAGTGGAAATTGATAGTTCAAAATACCCGGCAAGGGAAAAAAACATCAATTAATAACTCAATAAATGCCCGACAAGGGTCTCAGCTATAACCAATCACCTCAATCGCATACTCTACACTTGGATTATCATTCATATCAACACTTCTCAAGCTCAACAACCAATATTTTCAATCATAAATTACCAAGTAAAGGCAATCCCATAATATACTAAACATGAAAGAAATACTGCAATTTCTATCAAAATAGACTCACGGGCATGCTTGACACACATTGCATAGGTACTCGTCACCTCACCTATGCAATGAACATGATAATCACTTAGCACATAGCAAATAATACATATTCCCTCACCAAAGTTAGGCAAAACACTTACCTCGGTCTTAAGTATAGCGATCAACCCTCTAAGACCGTCTTTCCTTTATAATCCGACTCCGAAACAACGATATCTAGGCATAATTAATTCAATAATATCAATAAAGACTCAATAACACAATCCCATAGCCTAGATATTCAATTTCTAGCATTCTTCCAAAAATACCAAAATTCGACCCCGGGCCCGCTTGGTCCAAACTCGAGGTTCGGACCAAAACCCGATCACCCATAACCCCACGAGTTAGAATATATAATTTGTTTCAAGATCCGACCCCAAATTGAGGTTGAATCACCCAAATTTCCCAAAAACCTAACTCTCTCCAAAACCCCTAATTTCTACTTGATTTTATGATTTTAGGCCTAGATTTCTAGTGATTATGGAAGTAAAATGGGAGAAATTAGTGTTAGAATCACTTACCCAATTGGTTATGGAGGAGAACTAGCTTAGGAATCGCCTATGGGGTCTTGGGGAAGAAGAAGTTGGTGAATTATGAAAAATCCCGTGTAAGTATTCTGTTTTTGACTTAAGGAATTAACTGGGCGATTTTGTTCTCTGCGATCGCGGAAGAAGGGCTGCGATCGCAGAGCTATAGGAATCCCTACTATGCGACCGCAAACGGAAGGCTGCGATCGCGGAAGATTAACTCCACAAACATCTGCGATCGCGAAGGAAATGATGCGACCGCAGAGAAGAACTACCTAGCCCCCACCAAGTCACCCTGGTACACTACGCGATCGCGAAGAAGGAATGCGATCGCAGAACATCCAGACTCCCTACACTGCGATCGCGGACCCATTCATGCGATCGCAGAGGACAACAGACCCCTCCCCCACTCTCAACTCTATGCGATCGCAGCTCCACCTATGCGATCGCATAGACTAAGCTACCAGACACCAGAAAATCAACCAAACACCAGATTTTTCATGACTTTTACACCCCGTTAGCTACCCGAATCTCACACGAGCCCTCGGGTCTCAAAACTAAAAATACACACGACTCCCAATACATCCTACGGACTTCTTTAAGCTTTTAAATCATCAAAATATCATCAAAATCAACGAATTAAACCTCAAAACTCTTAGAAATTTCTTAAAACTTCATAAAGCTTAACTTATCCGATTTTAATTCGAATCACGTCATTTCAAGTCCGTTTTACACCAAATTTCACAGATAAGTCACATAACATATAATAAATCTGTT
>ML280427.1:46181-83225 GCA_005239495.1 Nicotiana undulata
GGGCATACGCCCAAGTCCCATATTTTCCTACGGACCCTTCGGGGCCGTCAAATCACAGGTCCGGGTCCGTTTACCAAAAATATTGACCAAAGTCAACTCTATTCATTTAATTATCATAAAATTCCATTTTCATCAAAATTCAACATAAGGACTTCCCGGCTACACGCCCGGGCTCCACACGCATATCGAGGTGAGATTAACGGAGGCTTTCGGGGCCTCGAAACACAGATTTAGCTGGAATTACTTAGGATGACCTTTTGGGTCATCACAAATTTGTAGATGAATTCAAATTATGTATTCAACATTTTCTCCCAAATAGTATGTAGTTTAATTGTAGAATAGATGTAGCAATTTTGTAGATAATGTTAAAAACAATACTGCTATATATATATGTACACTGATATGTAGTTTATTTATAGATAAATGTAGATATTAACATAAAACCAGATTTTGATAGAATTTGTAACAGAACAAACCTGCACTTGTGTTCTTATTGGTGATACTCAATTCCATATTGAAATCGCGAACAATTATACATAGCGGATATGATCCTAAGTTTTTGTTTTCCTTTTTTGTCTCCATATATACACGAACACCCATATCGTTACTAATCTCCATTGGAGGACAATGCTCGTTCACAATGTATTTGATTTCTATAATTTTTTCGGAAGTATCAATCATTAATTGCTCTGCAATTGTAGAAATCAATATACTGTAACTGGCATCCTCATCGAGTACAATTCCATCCACCTGAAAATCCCTAAATCTGCCATAGCTATCCCAATTCCCATTCAATTGTAGCATAATTGGGAACTTTGACATGATTGCGTTTTGTTGCAGAAGAATTGTTGAAGCTTTTGTCGTTTTTTGATTTGTGGATTAAAAAAAAAATGTCGAAGCACAGAGTTTCGCCAGAACAGAGTCGCTAAAATTTGATTTGAAAGTGATGATAACGTTTAATGCGTGATTTCCGTTTAAAATATCAATTAGAATATTCACTTCCATAATTGTAGCGCGCCTAAATAGGAAGGATTCAACTCCAATTATTCAGTATTTAATGAATGATATTTTTTTTGTAGAAAACCTATTAACAGGGTGGGTAAATTTCAAACCATGAACATTTTTGGTAATAAGATTTCCTATATGGTATAAGAAGGAAAAATCCCTTTTTACATTGTAGGGCCATTTGCATATATACCCGCTTTTTGTGTCACGTTCTAACTTGTGCCCGCTTTACAAAAAAAATTGCTAGTGTACCCGCTTTTTCGCATAACTTCAGCATACGGGGCTGAAGTAGCAAAGACAATCACGCAAAACTTCAGCATTCTAGTAGACGGGCCTGAAGTAGCAAGTGTGTTGAAGTTTTTGTTTGTAATTGATGAACTTAATCATAGTAGCTGAAGTTTTGTTATCTACTTGCTGAAGTTTTTGTTTCTAATTGCTGAAGTTTTTATTTTTAACTGGCGAACTTCAGCTCTAGAGTTGAAGTTTTTGTTTTGTAACTGGCGAACTTCAGCTCTAGAGTTGAAGTTTTTGTTTTGTAACTGTCGATATTTAGTTCATTTATAAAAACTTCAGCACTATATAAGCTGAAGTTTTTGAAAAAGCTTTCTAACATACTAAATAAATAATCAGATTTCCAGCAATATCTAAATCATAAATTTTGGAAACGATAAACGTGAAAAGAATAGAATTATCATTGTCTACTAACTTACGTAATTATTTATAATTTATTTTTAAATAATCTGATAAACATATTTATGGCAATCATCCCATGAACTGAAGTTCCATAGCAGCACCAACAACAACAGAAGGAAGAAGAAGAAGAAGAAGAAGAAGAAGAAGAAGAAGAAGAAGAAGAAGAAAACGAAGGAGGAGAAGGAGGAGGAGAAAGGGGGCTGAAGTTATTTAAAAAGTGGGTACAAGTTAAACGTTTAAAAAAAAATGGATATAGGTTAAATGGGGGCGACCAAATAAGGCGCCCCGTGCAACTTTTACTTACATTTTAGCACGAATAATTCAAGCCCAATTCCACAAGGTCCACAATCTTACCCACGAGGAAGGATTGGGCTTTTTGGCCCATAACCACAAACTCTCTTTACTCTCCTAGCCTTATTCAAATCCAGTTATTAAAATACCCAATTTACAATCTGTCCTTCAGCTGAATATATTGAGCGCCATAGGGTTTTACTTTAGTGAAAATTACATATCAAATTTCATCTTCAAATCCGTCAATTTCAAATTCTGAATCTGTTTGAATATCATATCGAATCAATGGGGAGGAGAAAAGAGCGTAAGCTTGCAGCTAAGAGTGCCGCCGGTCGTCGAGTTAAGCTCGATCTTTTCGCGGAACCCTCTGGTAATTTCAATTTCTGAATTTATGCTTTTCTAGGTTTTCAAGGTCAATATATTTTCTGTTTAATAGCCATAAATTTCACTAGTTGTGTTCGAGATTTAATATATATGTATAAAAATGTAATATTGGACTTATATATATAGTGGCGGAGTCGGTTGCTGGTTGGGCCTAATCCAGTAGCTTTGGTCTGAATTATATATGTGTCTTAAATAATTCCATATAAACTACTCCCTCCTGTTCACAATAAGTGTCCAATTTACTTTTAGCACGCCCGTTAAGAAACTACTAAATCCTATGCAAAAAAACCTAGTATGACTAAACTACCCTTATTAAAGTATTGGTCACATAATTATAGTGAGGAGTGAGAAAAGTTTTTTTTAGGGATATGCACATAAGGGTAAAAGAGTAAAAACAAATCGAATTTTTTCTTGATAACATATTTTGAACCAAAATGAAAAAGGAAATTGGACACTTATTGTGAACCGGAAGGAGTATTAGTTTAGAAGCCAGTAACTTAAAAGTACTAGAATCCCGAATGCATAAGTTTCAAGTAGTGGTTCTAGCTATATATGCACTGTATAGTGTACGGTAGTTCAGGCCTTGACTGATTGTTTGATTGATCTTATTTTGGATTATAAACTTGGCGAGCTATGGGAAGCATAGTCGGTTCTAAATCCAAAGTAAGAACAGTTGCATAAGTTGAGAGCCAGTGAAAAATAGAGAAATTTTGATGAATGCTTAAAGAAGTTTTTGTGCATGTAATTAATACAGTGGCTTAGGCATTTAGATTGATGCGTGGTTGATTCATTTTATTGTTTAGTAAAGAGAATAATGTTAAGAACATGAGCTTTAAGATTTGAGCCTTTTCAATTTATGCTGCAAGTTTTGTTTTTACGGATCTGGTAAAACTTTTTTCCATCCTTTGACCTTTCCGGATATATTGGTGGAACAAATTTGGAAGTGTAGAATCAACTAGAACCATAAATTTGGGAGGAAAAACACATATATGTCCTCTTCATAAATAAAAAATCACATATAAGTCCGGTCCAATTGTTGGGTACCTGCATCCACTTGAGTTACTACCTTATGATCACTTTGTGCTTCCCTTTTTTATTTAAAACTTTTTGTAACAATGGAGGTTGATGTTTGAGCAATTTGATATAATATTTAGGAGATTTGGGTGGCTCCTCTGTCCAAGATGGAGTTGGAGGGGAAGAAGAATCCAAGATTCATGCTGAGCTACCTAATTCACCATCGTCTTCAGGTGGGTTCCGTCAGTTTTCTTCAAAAAGGACTCATCTTTGTAGAGAAGGCATGATGTGACCGATAATGTTGGTGGAATTTATTGATTTACTTTGTACAAGACATCTTGTTTGTACCACAAAAGATTATGTTTTCAGAATGTAGCCTGCTGTGGTATTGGGAACTTTCAATTGGTCATCAGTTACCGTCAGCCCCTGCCACAGTCAATTATTGAATTACGTCTTACCTATCATGCCCTTTTTGGCGGCATCAAAGGCGTTCCAATTACAAGAAGAGTATTTCCTCTCCTCGGTTCGTATGTTTCTGTCTTTATTTGTTTTATGGCTTTCTGACAGTTGGTGATGTGCTACAGGTGGTGGTGAACTGCATATATCTTAAATTCACCAGTCCTCTTCTTCTAATATTGTTATATTTGTTTTCTAAAGTGTATACTGGCTTTATCATAATATATATTAGGTGTTCGACTCACTTGGTTTGAACTTCTCTTACATATCCTCTTTGGCCATCAGGTAAACAACCGGAGAATCCACTTATGCTGCTTGGGCAATATAGTGATGATGAGGTGGATGAGGAATCTAGTGAAGGACTTAAACGTGCTGCTTCAGAAGATTCTTCTCTTGACCACGAAGACCAGGTAAGCTGTAGGTAATGTATTCACTTGCTGTTGGTCACACATTTTGTAGGTCGATGAGCCAATCATTTTGGCAAAGAGGATTCTTTTTCTTGCATTCTGATTTGACAGTGCTGGGAAGGTGAATTGTAACCTTAAAATTAAAAAAATAAAATTCTGCTTGTGTATTGTTTACAAACTTTGAAGGTCATCGACCTACAACAACCGCCAGATGCACCCGTCTGTAGATGTGAAACCATGGTGTGTGAAGGTGTTAAAAAGGGGACAAGGTAGATCTAAAATCTCTTGGAAGTCGGAAGTAAGTTGTCTCAAAGGACCTACATACTGCAGTTTCTTGGGATCCATACAGACTTAATAAAAGATATGGCACATTGGAAGAAAAAGATCTGTATAGGGAGTAGCTATTAGCTGAGAATATGTATTTGCATGTTATCATTTTTGCTTTTCGCCCTATGCTTTTCTAGGAGCTGCTTAGCCTTTCAAAGATTTATACATCAGTAGAAAATACAAAGAACTTCTAATACCTTTTATTTTTATTTTATTTTAGATAATAATGGCCTAAGATGAATTTAAATGGAGGAACATGGTAAGTGAGGATTTATATAGCCGACCACAACCTTTTTGGGACCGCGGTGTAGTAGTAGTAGTTGTACTCTTTACGAACTTCCTATTTTTGACTCCCACTTATTTAGGCTGTCTTCAAGTAGTTATTCTCCTATTAGATCTCAGCTCATCATACTACTCTGCAAATATCATTTCCAATACATTAGTGATTACCTTCCCTTCCAATTACTAGCACTCTATTGAGACGTAACTTTCTGCTGCTTCTTTGAGATGTTTTCCCTGAGTTTTTTGTTTTCATTATTTTAATGATTTTGTTCTTTTAGATTATTATATGAGATTTCTACTCTGTTAGCCTAACATTGCCTCGACAATGCATTCCGATCTCTATTCAGCTTTTCGTTCCTAGATGAATGGAGTTACTTTCATGGAGTTGATCTAATAACTCTGTTTTTGTGGCCATTCTGCTCAGGAAAAACAAGCTGGCGGAGAGGAAAATAATATTAGTGGGGAAATTGGTTCTACAGTTATGGAAGTTGAAGAGCAAGCTATTGACAATGGCTCTGATGTACCAAGTCCTTCAGATAGACCTGCAGAAGATAGTACTACGGAAAACAATGCTTTTGATTCAGCTGATTTGCACACTCAATTGAGTGCGACGGAGCAAATTACTGCTCCTGCAACTTTGGATGCACAAGTTCTTGGGGATGCAAGTTCAGGGTGGAAGATGGTGTTGCACGAAGAGAGTAATCAGTATTATTATTGGAACATAGTAACAGGAGAGACTTCATGGGAAGTGCCCAAGATATTGGATCATGCTGCTGAACCGAGGTTCGAAGAGAAAATTACTGCTGATACTGAATGCACGGGCAGTGCCACCTCAGGGAACTTAGAATCCTCTGCACTAGACATTAGACAGGATGGCGTCAGCTATAGCAACATCAATGAATACAGGCAGCCAATAGATGATACCTTACATGATAAGAAAGTAGACAATGGTGAGGACCAAAATGGCACAATAAATGACTCTGAACAAATTGATTCACAACACAATGAACCATCATCTCCTGGTGGATCTCTTTCTTCAGGGCAATCAGATCAAACTCTTGCAGATCATTTGAATGCCTCAGGTGGCGATTCTACAATGCATAGGGATGCAGATTATGTTCCAGAAGATGAAACTGAGGCAGACTTTTCCTCTGACCTGGTAAAACATTGTGAACGCTTGCTAGAGCAATTGAAGACCATGAAAGGGTATGCCATTGAGATTCCTATGTGCTTCTCCTCGGAGCTTTATTCCAACATCTCTTCAGTTTTTCTTGTTGCATGTCTGAGAAGTTTTTACAAGGATCTTTCCTCCTCTCACTTTCTTCTTTTCCACCCCCTGTTTGTTTTTACTGATTATTTCTTGTTCAACAGGTCAAATTATTACGTGCAACTGCACGATCAAATTTCAAAATATGCATTGGAACTTGAGATTAGGCTAGCTGATATTAGGTCCTTAGCCTGTAATGGGTTGTCATTGCTTCCCTTCTGGGTGCACTCTGAGAGGAAGATAAAACTGCTAGATTCAGAAATAAATCAAATTGGTGGGCAATTCCTGTTCAGACAACACAGTGATGTTGAGGCTGGTCATGAATCTCACAGAGACTGTGATTATGTACACGATGCAACTGGAGAGAAGCCAAGTCATCCTACCACTGGGTATGCTGGATTTACCTTGATTATTTTGACTACAAAGAACATGATAAATTTTCTGTTTCTATAGTGGTGCTACTTCTGGGTTTGTTGTTGTATAGTGGTGCTACTTCTCATCTAACTTGTCTTGCACATTTTCTTTCAGTGATGCAAGTGAGAAAGCTGGAGCCACTGGAGTCACTGTACATGAAGAGTTAACTCCTCAAACAGTGCTTCATCCGGCTGAAGAAGTAGACATGGATGTGGATATGGAAGTTGAAGACGCAGAACCTTCGAGCAGCTTAACTGTGGGGGATGCACTGCATGCCCCAAATCATGCCCCACTGGATGTACCAAGTCTTTCTGCGCTACAGACAAAATTGGAGTCCTCCGTCCCGGAAGAGACACCTAATGTTCCTCCTCCACCTGATGTAGACTGGATTCCTCCACCTCCTCCTGATACTGAACCTTTTCCACCTCCACCACCCGATGAACCTTTAGATCACACACATGCTCTTCCTTCAGATATGGAATCGGTTCAACCTTTTTCTTATAATTTAGCTTATCCAGGTTCGACATTTGAATACTATGGGCAAACTAATTCTGAAGTTGCCAGTAATTTATATGCAACTTCGGACGGTCAGATAGCTGTTAGTCATCAACCATTATATTATCAAATCCCGGATACTTATAGTGCTGCTCCTGTGGCAATCAACCATGTTGACCCCAGTGCATACTATGGCTATCAGGATGGAGCACTGCAGCCTGTTTCCGTAGTCAGTGGTACAGAGTCTTCTGGTCTTCCAGCTATACCAGTTCATGAAAATGTTGCACCTGATGCAGTTCCATCCTTAGATGTCCCAGGGGGGTCACGATCTGATTTATTAGCAAAAACTGAGGCCGATGTACCTGTTAATTTGGAGTCTGAAAAGACATCTTTTGATGTTCCTGCTGCACAATCCTCTTCGCAAGCTACAAGAAGTGTATCAGCGATGGATGGTGGTGCTGTGTCTATGGTCACTGGCTCTGTTGCTACTGCTTCAACTGCCCCCTCAAAGGTTCAATCGAAAGGTAAGTTGGGCAAGCTAAACTTTCTTTGCTTGCTTTAAAGTTGCAGTTCTTGCATTTTTAGTATGTCATTAGTATCCGGAGGCATTTTCTGCTGCAGTAACATGTGAAACTCTTCCTCGTGGAGCTTTTTCCAAAGTATATGAAGCTGAACATTCTTATTTTGCTTTCCTTTTCTCCTCAGTTTCGCGTAATAAAAAGCGCACTACTGGTGTGGTTTCCACATTAAGGTCTAATAAGAAAGTCTCGAGCTTGGTTGACAAGGTAACTGCCTTCTCTTTGGTGCTCCCATCAGGTCTATGAAGATTGTTGATAACGTTTTGGCAATGTAGTTTCTCTTAAATGATTTCGTAATGCTTACTCATTTCATAATTTCATTAGTGGAAAGCTGCCAAAGAGGAGATGCATGCAGAGGAGGAGGAAGAACCCAAAAGTGTTCTAGAGAAGTTGGAGAAGAAACGACAGCGAGAAATAGAGGTCTGATGATGCTATGTGCAGTTTGATGTTGATAGACAATAGCATCTAGTATATCTAACTTTATTTTGATTGTAGGAATGGCGTGCTAAGCAGATTGCAAGTGGGGAGGCCAAAGAAAATGCAAATTTTCAACCACTTGGCGGTGATTGGTAGCACTTCTGATCATTTACTTTTCACTGCACTATATCTGTATACTATATCTGATTATGTGTTATCCTTTGTTGGAATAGTGGACTTGTCTTAAGATCCTCCCTCCTCTCCCTGCCCTTTCCTATCTTAGGGGAGTTAGGTGTTATTTGTTTTACTCTTTCACCTGATATGTGCACTATTTCAGCACGTATGTATTGCTTGAATCATATGGATGCACTCTCAAGGAAGTGACGCTAACTCATACAGTTGTGCATGCGGTGTCATAATCAATAAACGTAGTAAATTATAGTTTTTCTACATTTTGTCTTGACTATATTGATGTTGCAGGCGAGAGCGTGTGAAACGAAAAAGAGCTGAAAAGATGAGGGAGGCTGAAAAGCAACCATCTGAAGAAAATGTGCAGCCTGATCTGGATGTTCTTTCTAGAGGTCTTCCATCTGGATGGCAGGTATACTTCTCGGCTCAGGTGTTTTCTACCCTTGCATGGAAGATGAAATTTTATTTTAGTGTGTGTATGATACACGACCCTTGAGCCGAGGGTCTACCGGAAGCAGCCTCTCTACCTTCACAAGGTAGGGATTAGGTCTGTGTACACATTACCCTCCACAAACTCCACTTGTGGGATTACACTGGGTTTTTTGTTGTTATGATACACGATCCAAGTGCCTTCATTCTCTTCTTTCTCTAAGAAGTTGAGACTAATTTTGAGCTACGAAAATGAATATCATCCTAATTTCTGTTTGTGAGTATATCTGGAAGCATTGTTTATCTAATCATAAAAAAAACTGATTAATAGAAAATTCAACCTCCTTATGATATCAAAATTCAAAACCAACCTTTTAGTGGTATAAAAAACAACCTTTTAAGTTGGAAACTCAAAGTTAATAGAAAATTTAACATCTGTTTGCAGCTTTAACTTGTTTGCTTGTCTGTCTATCAATTCTCCTTGTTTCTCTGTTTCTCCCTAATGTCCAATTAGCCATTAGCTGGGCAAGGGCAGAAATCTGGGTAGATTGCTGATAGAATTCAACTATACTCCAAACGTGCCACATTTTGGTGGAGCACACTAATTAAATCACTTCAAAATGTTGGCATTGAATACCTTCAACTATATTCCTTGACACAGATTGGAGCTATCAGTACCAATCAAAAAAGTTGGAGTTATCATTTTGATTTTGCTTGTTCTTAGGAGAATCAATCATCATTTCTATTGAGCAAGGTCAAGTCCCTTGGAGGACATCCAATAAAAGTTGGAACGATACAGAGATATTGAGCAAGGTCAACACTATTATAGCCCCGTGGCGGCCATGTTGAAAGAACTGGTAATCCAGCAGAAGACAGTGTATTCCAATCATCAAGGACTAATAGCTACTAGTGTTAAAAACATGAGAAGGTCATTCAAAAGGTTACAAAAGCGATTAGGGGGGTAAAATGAATATAGCCAGAGAGTTGGTAAAGGGTCGATATTAATTTCAGTATATATTAGATCAAAAACATTATCATAGAGTAGATCAATTTATTGTCTTAGTTATGCCTCTTGAAATTCGAGTCAATTAGGGGTTAACTGGGTTCCAAATCCTACTTTCTTACTAGTCTTTAAATTTAAGCTTGTATGCTGATGATTGTGTTCCCCAGTGACTCCAATCTTCTACAGGCTATAACTTAGTTAGCCCCCTACCCAACAGGCTATAACCTATTGAAATCAGTTGAAGGGGACCACCATAAGTTTCTATAATTTGTGGATGGTGAAATCCTTGACACCCCCCCCCCCCCAAAAAAAAAAAAACTGTGGATGGCGCTGCATCTCATGTGGCCTTGCACTTTTCTGCGATTTCTGTCTTATTTAATGGTACTCTCTTCTCCAGGCTTATTGGGACGACTCCACAAAGCAGGTCTATTATGGAAATGCTGTGACATCAGAGACGGCCTGGAATAGACCGACTAATTGAAGATTGATACGGAGAATTCCTGCCTAATTGATATATTCATTGTACCTTCTACTTTCTATAAAAAAATTGGCTCAAACATAGTCAGTTACTGCATTGTATATATGTAGGGGTTGTAGTGAGGTGATCAAGTGGCAGCTTGCGTAAGCTTGATTTGATATCATAATGAGTTCTAAAATTTTGTTCCAGCTCAAGTGGCTTTAGTCGGGCTGATCTCCAAGTCAAGCTCGAGTTACTGTGTTGTGTTGAGTTAACCAAATTCCTTGTTAAGTTGAGCTTCATATCACTGAAAAATAAAAAAGGAAAACGTTCAAGCTTGGATCATTTGCTTGATATATTAATTTGCATATATATTGGTACTGTACCCTCTGGGTCAGGGGTAAGGTTTGCGTGCACTACCTTTCTTAGACCCTACTAGTGGGATTATTACTAGCTAGTTGTTGTATTGGAACTGGCATTTCCAATTAATAAAAGGGGAAAGTCGCTTCTGCCTATTCATGTCCTTGCCACTAGCAAATCGTATTTGCCTTGGCCATTATTGAAGTGGTTGGATTTGTCGTATCTAAATTCTTCGAGAAAAATGTGCAGATCTATCGCTGACTATGGTTAAAATTATTCTTAGGTAGGAGTTTTATTGGGTGTTCAAGGGCAAAAATGAGATTATCCTCTTATTAGTTTTTTTTTTTTTGGGGTGGGGGGTGAGGTTGCTCAATTTCAAGTAGTAGACGGGTAGATTTTGAGTCTTTCCCTTAAAAAAAATGCACAACAATAATAAACAACTAAAATGGATCGGAGATAGTATTATTGGAAAATAAAATAGAAGACCATGGAAGCCATACAGGAAAGTACAACAATCCATGAAATACACAAAGGCCGAGCCCGATTTTTAATTTGCCACCAAACCCATAGGCCGTATGGAATACTCTAGCTCTGTCCTTGAAACACAAATAATGCTAACCATTAAACATAAAAATTCATTAATTCATTGAGTTCCTACTTCTGCCTCTTATATATCTTTGCCAAAAACGACTTTAGAACTGCTTGCACTGCTTTGCTTGGTTGAGCTTCAATAGAGTTTATCAGGTTCTCGTACGTCTTCTTCTCATATTCCAGGTACACATCCTACAAAATTTCCCAAAAGGAATAGGCCAAAGTCAGAGGCGGATGTAGCTTATTAGCTATGGGTTCACCCGAACCAATTGTTTTCGACACAAAACGTCGATATATATGTGAATAGCCACTAACTGTCTACATATATTATATTTTGGATCCATAATTTTAGAAGTATAATAAATTTAGTGCTAAGAACTTTAAAGGTTAATCCATCAAGTTTAAATCCTGGATCTGCCTCTGGCTAAAGTTATGTTGCTCAAACTCTTCACCACACCCGTGTCGGATCTTCCAAAAGTGCATTATCTTTGGAGGATCTGACATGCATCCGGCGGCAGTTTTGAAGAGTCTGAACAATTTACTAAGAAAAGAATACAACGTCATGACTACTTTAAAGGTTGACTAATCAAGTTTAAATCCTGGATCAGCCTCGGCGAAAGTACCATATTTGAGATAATTGTTTACGAAAGAGAGTACATTTTTATGACTACTTATTGAAGAAAGCAGAAACAGTAGAGTAAGGAAGGAAGAATACCTCAAGTTTGAGATCATTGTATAGGGCTTTAACTTTAGTAACACAAGCAGGATCATCTTTTCCATAGTTCTCCTGCAAACAAAGTTCTTCCATTTAGCATTTCCTCAAATTAGCCAGTGGCGGAGCCAGAATTTTCGTTAAGAGGTGTCAAAATATATAAAAGTAAACATACAAGGAAATTAAGGGGAGTCAATACATAGTATATATACATACAATTTATTTATTTTTATTTATCTACACTGTATTTTTCCCGCGAAGGGGTGTCATTTGATACCGCTTCCTGTAAGGTGGCTCCGCTAGCTAGTTGTTTGAGAGAATGTAAATAAGGGATGACAACTTTTTTAGGCTCACATATAATAACTTCTTTTGCTCCTCGTCGCAGTGTTCGAGGGCTTTCACTACCAACCAAGAGCACTTGAAATCTTGAATATCCGTGCCAATCTGATAGCAAGACAAATACTCGTAAGATTTATACTTTTTTCATAGCTAAAAGCTATGTTGCTCGGACTCTTCAAAAGTGTTGCCGCACCCGTGTCGGATCCTTTAAAAATGCACTAAATTTGGAGGATCCGACACACACCCAACAACATTTTTGAAGAGTCCGAGTAACATAGGGTAAAAGAGCACAGTGATTAATCTTCAGGATTTTGTAGTGTTAGCTTTCTTATAAAACCTACCTTGCCCAGCACCTCGGGGTCAGCAAAGCAGTCCAAGTAATCATCCTACAAAGTACCAAAAACTTTTAGTCGTAATTTGTAAATGGGATATTATACTTAGTGGTCAAGGGGGGTCAAAACCTTTGTAAGGTCCTAGGTTCAATTCCCATTAGCTACAATCTTTTTTAACTTTTTTCTTTTTGAACCCCCTTCGCGGAGATCCTGCCTCCGCCACTGATGGCAACACGATGGCTAACCTCTGAATCCTATCTTCAAAAGCATGAATTCCAACCACCCGTTTTATGCGTACTCTCTGCCTCAGCTGTAATCTACTAACCATTTCTTTTTGGAAAATAATCTATAATCCAAATACATCCAACACTAATTCATACACACACATATTTTCCTAGCATATTTATAAGCTAATCGTTCCAATAACTAAATTAAAACCAAAACCAAGCCCCCTCTTAAAAGTTTATGTGTTACTTACATAGAACTCATGGTATCTGTTAGAAGATAGAATATGAACTAATGGCACGGTTAATCGTAATTCTCACCTGAACTTGGAAATAGATTCCCATTTCGATAAGTATGTTCTTGACATTAACATGATTGTCAAGACTCTCTCCTGCCATAAGAAGTGCACACGCCACCTGAAAATATTGATAGTAAGTATTCGGCTGTAGTTTATATCAAATGCACATTAATCTCGAGGTAATTCTTTTATCCGGATAGTGAATTCGTTAAGAGGAACAGGAAGTTTAACCACAAACCGAGCATGCACAGAAGTTTTAAAAGTCATGTTTACAATAGAATCTAGAGAAATAAAAAAATAAAAACATTAAAAATAGATTGAAGGGGAAAGTGCAAGGTTTAGCTCAGATGGAAATCTACACAAGAAGCTTGGGCATATTTTTGCAAATGGCTAATTGACTTCAAGATATTTAGAACTTTGAGATTGTTTTAAAACATCTATACTCAAGTTAGAAAAATGATATGTCTTCCATACAAATTAAATATTCAAAAAAGAAATAGATAGTAAGAGCCCGTTTAGACATAATTTTCTTTTCTCCGTTTTTCCAAAAAAAAATCACTTTTCTTTGAAATCAACTTTTGTTCATTTTCAACTTTCACTTGAGATGCATTTTGGAAATTTTCGAAAATTTGAAAAACTCCAAAAAGTTATTTTTCAAAATTTTCACTCAAATCACTCACTAAAACTTCAAAAACAACCCAAACTGAATTTTATGTCAAACACAACTCTAATAAATTTCAAATACCATTTTCACCATTTTTTGGAATTTTACAATTCTTATGTCCAAACGCCTACTAAGACATTCTCATAATAGAATAGCAATTAACAAGCTATTAAGTCAATTCATACTCACTGGGAGATAAAATGAGTAATAAGCAGTTTTATACTGGACAATCCGCCGATGACTGCATGAAAAATCACATCACAATGAGTTAAATAATGCAAGTAATACTGAAAGCAGCGCAGTACTCTCAACGGAGTCTCCTTACATAGGCAATGAGTATTTTGATAAATCTTTCTCTCCAACAAGTGTAGTAATCAAATCTATCATTTGTCCAGAGGCAGTCTGGAATTCCACCTGTAAATACATGTCGACAATGCCAAAGAGGAAAAAAAGGAAAAATATTCAGCATTATAAAAAGGGCAGTCCGGTGCACTAAGCTCCCGCTATGCGCGGGGTCCGAAGAAGGGCCGGAACCACAAGGGTCTATTGTACGCAGCCTTACCCTGCATTTCTGCAAGAGGCTGTTTCCACGGCTTGAACCCGTCACCTCATTAGAAATGTTCAGCATTATAAGAAGTTTAAATCAGAGGCCTCCTTTGCGCTTAAAAATTCTCACCTCATTAAACAACTCAAGAAGATCGACATAATAAGGCTTTCCTCTAAAGTGGTTCTTCAGTATCCTTGGGATGTGGTTACGAAGAAGTATGCCATCATTAGCAGCAATCATGCCAACCTACAAGAATTAAAAAAATGACCAAGTAGATGTAATTGTCGATCAATTCAAAGAGCAAAACAGTAGTCTCTTCGCATACACATACCTTTGGTAATCTGAACCAACACGGTTGACCTCGGCGTGTGTGAGAGCCATCCATAATATCATCAAGAACAAGGAAATATGCTTGAAGCTGCAGCACACAATCACACCATACACTCAGAAGAATTTAAAAGAAAAAAAAAGGTTTATTCGGGGCTAGAAACCAGGATAGGTGTAGCTTGAAGAATGCTAATGTTGCATACCCATTCAATGCACCAGCCAAGGGAAGATGTTTGAAAGATTTCCTCGCTGGTTAGTTCTTTCCCCTCTTTCAACAAACTGTAGCTATCAATAACAGAGATCCCCCGATTCAGCTTTCCTGTAGTATGAAGTACTTAGAATCAAAGGCGATCAAGAATTTTAAGAAGATGGGTGCACTTAATTAGAGCTGGATCCAGGATTTACATTTGACGGGTTCAGCCTTTAGGTCTTTATCATTTAAAACAACAAGATAGACGTGGGATATGAAATCCCCACTTCACTTGTAGAGGTGCACCCAACAATCATTGCACCACAGAATTTTTTGAGCTTGCGCGCGACCGCACCCCCCCTCCCGCGACACACACACACACATATATATTAAGTAATTTGGTACTACTTATTCTTTATCTCTCCATTTTTCTTTTTTCTTCCATCTTTCTTCCTTCCTTGCCTTCCTCTTCTTCTTCTTGCCCTTCCTGAGCCGACGGTCTATTGCAAACAGACTCTCTACCTGCATTAGGTAGGGGTAAGGTCTGCATACAGACTACCCTCCCCAGACCCCACCTGTTGCCTGTTGGGATCAAACTGGGTTTGTTGTTGTTGTTGTATGTATTAAGTAATTTGGAAGAGATACAACATCATTATACATAATCTAGGGAGAGGAGCATGGGTTCATGTGAATCCCTGCCCTAAACCATAGATACGCCCCTGCTTAGAATAAAAACCTCTAGCTATTAAAGATTATGGAATTAGTAGAAAATTTAAAATAGCTAGAAGTAGAACTTCGTTCTCACCTCCAGGTACATTGTAGTCCAACATCTGAAACAATCACGAGAAAGTATAAATTAGAAGCATAAAAAAAAAGACAAAGTGATACACTGGCTGTCCAAAAGATTCAATAACTCAGGGGAACAATTAAAAATGAACAGAACCAGAGACACCGGCCATAACGAAGTTCAAAACTTGTCATAACAACTTTCCTCTAGCTGTAATGAAGTTAGAAATTTTGTCATATCAAAAGTAACCAACTGCTTTCCGACAATACTTTAGTTTATATCGCATTAAGCATCAGGAGATAACCCAAACAGACCATTTTGAACTCTATTTCTTAGTAAAGTGGATACAGTTCCCCCGTTCTTCATAAAGCAATCACAAAGCATGGGCGGAAACAGAATGTTAGAAAACAGGAGCCGTACCATCACGCCCACTTCGATCCCAGCTATTCTAAAATCAAAACTTAGATCCGCTTCTATCACAAAAATATTAACTAATTCTCTATTTATCTCTTAGTAAAAAGAAAGAACAGATCCGCAAGCATTCTCCACTTCCTCTCTCCAAAAAGCATAACACCCAGCAAAACTGCATATACTCTCAATTAATGAAATGCTGGATTCCACTTAGTGTATTTGGAATAAGTTAGACGCAAGGGCGGAGCTACCACCTTAGTTACGCGTTCGAATGAACACAGTAACTTTTGCTTAGACCCTATATTTGCATAAGAAAATTCATTTGCGAACCCAATAACTAAAATGAATTATGGGATCTGTAGCACGTTCAGTACCCATAAACTTCAAATCTTAGCTCCGTCTCTGGTTAGACATCCTTTTATAACATCAAAATTTCTACTTAACATGCCATCTTCTTCGCTGGATATTTGGAGCATATGGTAAAAGCGAGTAAACCAAATTCTTTTGCAGTCCACATTCCATTATCATTTATCAATCCAATGTCATCTTCATTTCATTATGATAGTTGAGAATAGTTTCCTTCCGATGTTGCGGACACATTCTTATGTGCTCATATCTTTGTTCAGTTGAAAAAAAATGAGGTCTACAAATGACTTAGTTCAAGCACTACCAAATAATGAAAGGCAGTTCTTCCGAACCCAGATATGTGTTAAAACAACAACAACAACCCAGTGGAATCCCACAAGTGGGGTCTGGGGAGGGTAGTGTGTGCGCGGACCTTACCCCTACTCCTAGGGAGGCTGTTTCCGATAGACCCTCGGCTAAAGAAGATGAAAAGAGACAGTGGCGCAGCAATATCAGAGTAAGCAAGAAAGAAAGAGAGATAACGTCATAAGTACATATAATTAGTTGTGGTAGAATCTTGAACTCGAATCCATAAAGTTCAAATCCTGGATCACATCTCCCTCCGATGAAAGGTCCAATCATCTAATTTACTCCATATTAGAATCAAAAGATGAAGCCTCTATTTTACCTCATGTTAATCAGCTCAATCACAAACAAAGTATTCCTTTCTCGCTTATGAGACTAGCAGATCGCTCATGATATTATAACATGTCGAGTATAACCAGCTGATCGTCCTTTATAATATGGATTCAACATTACATCAAAATCTTTATCTTTGGACGACAGAACAGAGGATCACCAAATTAAAACATGATACACCAGTAGAAACGAACCACATCAAAATGCAGTCAAATAATAAATTCTACACAATTCACATAAAATAAGAAGGTTCTACCACAACCCAAAAAAAATCCGTAAAATAAGAAGGGAGAGAAACACATCAAGACGCTTCATGAAGCAAATATAGTTTTTTTTAAGATTATACTGGTGGTATCTTTGAATCCCAGCAGAGTCAAACACATTAGGTGATTTCTTCCCATTTGTCCAAGTCTTGACGGACATAGTTACTCGGTACCTGTTCTAGTGGGAGGTAACAGGTAAAAGAGACAGATTCGGAATTTTAAGCTTATGCGTTCCTACAACGATCTCAAGTTAATATACATAATAACTGGATCAACGAAGTGGGTTCCAAGCTAAATATTCTTAAACTTTTAATGAATTCTTTTTAGTATAAATACGCAAAAGTTACTGGGTTCACGGGAACCCGTAAACCTTGCATTAGATAGGTAGCCCGAGCCAAGGTGCGGGCAAGCTGGCCTATACAGTGGTGTCTATGCCAGCTTCTCCGCACCGCGGGTACCTACTACCAGGGGCGAAGCTATGTTGACCCATGAGTGGTCAACTGACCACCCTTCGTCGAAAAATTATACTAGGTTTAAGGTAAAATATTGCTTTTTATTGATTAAATATAGACTTTAAACACCCTTGCATAGCCCGCACCCTTATTAAATTTTCTGGCTTCGCCACTGCCTGCTCGCATCATCACATATATTAGCTAAATTCAATCAATCAACTACAAATCCCAAACTAATTCGGATCGACTATATGAATCTCTAACATTATTTCCTAATCCACTATATGAATTTTTATGTCCATTTTCTCTATTCGGGTCATTTTAAAAACTAAATATCAAAAATGGGAAATCAAAAAAATTATTAAAAAAATTAAAAATTTACCCGTTCGACCCATTGACGAGCCTCATCAGTAAACTCGAAATCAGGATCATTAAGAAGCTCAGATTTTAATACTGAGTAAACCTCCAAAAACTTGGATTTTAGATCAGTCATATTGTTGGAATGAATGTTGTTTAGTTTCAGAGTAGGAGAATTGTTGTGTTCGTTTGGTTCTTGAAATTGAATATTTGTATATATACAAAAACCAGCGCTGTATTTTGTGGAAAAGTTGGAAAGAGCACTAATCAGCAGCCTCCCCCTTTTTGTTGCATGTACCAAATACATTATTCTTGATATCAAATTCAATTCAATTCAATTTATCAGTCAATTTTGTATCACTTCCATATTTCATATATTAACTTTTTGGATCTTTGCATAAATAGCCGGTTGGATTCACTATTTATTTTTTCTAACCTATATACGGTCAAACCTTTCTATACCGATGTTTAGAGGTGTACATGGACCAGGTTGCTTCAGTTTTTATCAAAATCAAAACGAACCAACTATATCGATTTGGATTAGTTCGGTTTTGGTCGAGTTTTTGTGTTGCATGAATATTATTCAAATCTTGCTTTGGTAAAGTTACAGATATAGTTTTGTTAAGTGAATGTATGTTTAGTAAATATTGAAAAAATTGACAAACATATGATCTATTAAAATATTCTAATGGGAGAATTCTTTTAGTAACACATGATAGTTATTTTGTTAATCGTCTAACAATAAATTTTGGTTAATGTACGGTTTCAAGGTTAAATATGATAGGATCCCAAATATTTTTACATTATTTAAAGAAAATTCAATATAAAGTCTTAAAAATATATATTTAAATTTAAATATTTATATGTCGGTTTGGTTTGGGTTTTTTACTCAATACCAAACCAAGTCAAACCAAACCTAGTCGGATTTTTTAATCGGTTTGGTTTGATTTTTCGGTTTGGCGGTTTTTTAACACCCCTACCAGCGTCTTATTCCGAATTTGTTTGGATGTTACAGTGAAGTGCTGTTACAGAGAACAAATATTATAACATAACATAAAAATTGGTTCCGAAAAAGCTTGGTTTTTATAGTGAAGTGTTGTTATGTAGAGATGTTGTTATATAGATGTCTTACTGTACATAAATTATACACGATTGTACATGTATTATATATGAATTACACATATATTATATGATACATCCGTCGGCTATTTTTAGTTGACGGCTATTTAGGTTAATTCTTCTTAAATTTTTTAGCAATTTCACCTCATGGTCTTAAAACATGATGACGTATGTGTTGGTATTCATATTTTGCTCATTAAACTTCTTATTTGATAGAAACGATTATTATATTAATAATTAATATGAACTATGACAAAAAATGCATGTCTCGAGCATGGAATTTCACTTGTAAAATTTAAAAGCATTAAGATAGTGATAAATTTTTACGAAAAATTAACTCAAGTAGCCGTTCATCCAACTGTCTAAATAAAAAATAGTCGGTGAAGGTATAGTATATACGTAGTTCATATATTATGTGTATAATATATATATAAATTAATGTATAATCTATATATATGGCTAAAAAGATAAACACCAGCTATTTGAGTAAACATCCTATTTTTTAAAGACATAATCGAAAAATATGGATGCTTATTTTTACCCCCCCCCCACCCCCCACACCCAAACAACAACAGCTTTTTAAAGTACTAACTAGAGAATGTGCTATTTAGTTCAAGAAAGCCCAATAATCTAAATATTGGATGATGGTTTTAAATTGAAAAATTAACTTAAATAATCATCCATCTAATTGCTTAAATTAAAAATAAATGATGAATGTATAAGATATGTATAATTCATATATATATATATATATAATAAAATCGTATATAATCAATGTATAATCAATGCATACATAGATTATACTGAACAAGAAAGGTAAATAATGGCTATTTGTATAAAGATCCTGCTAGATTTTCAAGCGGCCCAAGCCTTTATCCACTGGACCACAGTCAAAGAAGACGATGGCAAATATGTAATATTAGGGATTGAGAAATGTTTTAAACCATTGAAACCGGACTCCATAGTTTCTTCTCTCTCAATTTCGGGTCGAAGCTTCGACTCCCTCTGATTCTACGATCACTTCTCGTCCGACGTTAGGTAATGGAAAATTTTGTGTATTTTTACTTCAATTTCTCATTTGAACTATCATAGGGTTTCATCAATCAGCGCTTAAGTTACTGCAACGATGTTGTTTTTCTAGGGTTTCGGTACATGTTTTTTTGTTTGTGTTTCTATGTATTTTTTGTACTTTTTCTGAAAAATTCCTTTACCCTAGATCAAGTCAGAGATTCCTATGGTTGGTTCTTTCGATTCACGTTTATTTTCGCTTTTTCCACCAATATTTGAGTTGCCTGCACTCAAGCAAGAAGATTCCGATTCAGGTTCCTGAGTTTATTGGTATTATTGTTGTTGTCGTAGTTGTTGTTGTTGTTGTTACTATTGTTGTGGTGATGATCATCATTAGCTCCACCTTAATCCCAAACTAGCTAGGATCAACTATATGAATACTCTGCAACACCGGGCTGTTCGACCCCGTTTCACTCCAATTTCAGTTGATAAGTTTATTATTATTGTTAATCTTTGTAGAAAATAACAATAAGAATTATTATAATTATAATTATTGTTGTTGTTGTTGATGTTGATGTTGTTGTTCTTGTTCTTGTTATGTTGTTATTATTATTCTTATTATCACCACCACCGATTGCTTAATCCCAAACTAGCTGGGTTAGTACTATGAATCATCTCAATCCATTAGACACTATCTTGGGCCTGTTTTATTTCAATTTCGATTTTCTAGTAAATGGTTACATTTTTTTTTTGGATAGATTTTGTCTAGGAGAACTAGAAGGTATGACGACTGCAGCTAGACCTACTTGGGCACCTGCTAAAGGTGGCAATGAACAAGGTGGAACTCGTATTTTTGGGCCATCTCAAAAGTACTCTTCCAGAGACATTGCAGCTCACACTACCTTAAAGCCCAGGTTAGTAATCTTGCCCTGTCGTGTGCTTTTGTTTTCACATTTGTTTTAATTGTATGGAACTTCCTATCTTATTCCATGTGCATGAAGAAATTTTAAACTAGGTGATGTCTTACCCGAGTTCAGGAGATATGAGCTTGTGCAAGTCCTTTGAATTAGTAAATATAGTTGATGTCTTGACGAAAGTTACGTCATTGAGTATGTTTTTTGAGCTGTTGGACGATATAACAAAACGATGTGATAATTCATTGGTTAGAATCAAAATGATGTTCCTTTGGTGATGTTATCTTTAACTGAGAAATAGGAATAATTCCGTGATTTTGCTTTAACACAGAGTTGTCTATCAAGCTAGTCGATTTTGTTTAGCATGTTCCATAGGCAGTAGGATTCTAATATTATTAGCAGAAAATATTTGGGAAACTTATGTCATAAAACCTGGGCTGAGACTTAACTTTATCAGAGTGTTACTGAGAAGCAAAGGAGCATGCCTTTGTTCTGTTACTTTGTGTTAGACATATTTCATACAAGTTTACAACCCCCTCTAAAATAAATTTTGGCATGATAAACCTCACTGAAGTAGTTTGGAGTTTTTTCTCCCTTATTGTTTTACCTATTTATTTGGGACAGGGATCATGGATGTTTCCAAAATTCAAATACAAGCTTTGGCATTTCATGGTTCAGATAACCTGTTTCAATATGGATATTTAAGTTGAGTATAGATATCTAAGTTGCATTGTGTGCTTTTTAGTGTGCGTGTATTATATGTCCGATGTTGACCTCCAGCTCCAGGTACAGCGGTTCGTAGGTGTGAGACCATGGTGAGTGAAGGTGTTAAAAACGGGACAGGGTAGACCTAAAATTACATGGAATGAAGTTATTTCAAAAGACCTACAATTTCTTGGAATCCATGCATACTCACGAGAAATAGAGCACAATGAAAGAAAAAGATCTTATAGGTGGATAGCAATTAGTTGGGAATATGCTTAGTCATATTAGCGTGTTTACATCCTATGCTTTCGAGGAGTCTTTTAGACCTATTAGATATTTATATTTCTGTAGAAAAGATATAGATAACTTCTAATACCTTTTACTTTTTTCATTTGATATTATGTTGATCTGAGATGAGTTTGGAGAACTGTGGTTAGTGAGGATTCATGTAGCCGATACCGACTTGTTTGAGACCGAGTTGTTGTTATTGTTGTGTGTGTCTTTGTATATACACACATATATAGTGTGTGTGTGCGCAGCTGTGCGCACGCGCGTGTTGCATTTTAATGACGTGAAATTAGGGCCGTGCATAGTTTGGTAAATACCGAATTACCGTACCGAAACCGAAAATTTTGGTATTCGATATTTTGGTATTCGGTATGGTATTTGGTTTAAGTTTTAAAAATAATTTGGTATTAGGTATGGTATTTGGTATATAAAAATAAAATACCGAAATACCGATACCGGACCGAAATATATATTACATTACACAATACACATATTAATTATAACATAAATATAAAAAATATAAAATATTACTTTCCTTTATTTTATAAGTTCATCAATTAACTCTAAGCAAGTAACAAGAAATTCTAATGACCAAATTTATTCCTTTTTGTACAATTTTCTCTCTATGGGTTGATTTTTGCTGGTTTTGGACAGAACTTTTGTCAACAAACGTTTTTAGTTTTGTACTTTTGAGTGTTTTAATTAAGAATATTACAGTCTATGACTCTACATACTAGTTAGTATTCAAACAGAATAAACCGAAGTTACCGAAACCGAACCGAATAAACCGAAACTGAACGGAGAAAAACCGAACCATACCGAATTTAATTAGGTACGGTATTGGTATAGCATTTTAAGAAATCGAATACCGAAAATACCGAACGGAAATGTCTAAATAACGTACCGTACCGTCCAACAAACACCCCTGCTTGAATTAGATAACAGTAAAATGTACTGATCACTATAGGGAGGTTGTCACGAATCAAATTATACCCGTCAAAGATGAACTGTGTGTGTTTTTTATGTAGATTTTCCTTAGTTGGTAGTTGTACTGGATATTTTTCTACTCTTATTATTCTAGTTTGAAATTGAGGTAGTGTCCTAATTACCAACTGGTAAGATTGCTCTGCCAACCTTTATGAGTAAGACATACATGATAATAACTATAACGAAGCATTGTTAATGACCTTATAAGAATGTGCATCCTGTATCAGGAAAATGGTTAAACTATTCTTCAGTTTATCTGTTGGAACATGTGAGCGAAAATTGTGAGTGTGTATCATGAAATTTCGAGAGAAAAAGATGATCAGTTTAAATCACCCAATTTATTTAAAAGCTGAAAAGATAACATGACTTATCGTTGTAGGGACCAGGTAAAATGGCTACTGAGATTTTACTTATTACGTCGATTGATGAAACTCCAGCCGTCAGTAATAATTCATGTGAAGTTGGATTTGTTTATTTTGAAGTTCAATGGGGTTCTCATCTAAGATTACCTGAATAACTATCAATTAGTTGTTCTCTATGTTATATCCTGATTCCAAGTTAATCCCGTTTCACATTGTTATGTATGGAAACAGAAAGGAGGGACAAGACACCCAGGATGAGTTGCAGAGGAGGAACCTCCGGGAAGAGTTGGAGGACCGTGAGCGGAGGCATTTCTCTAAAGATAAGGGTTATACTGGTACTGAAGTCTGGACATACTCTCATGCCCCCTGCCTCCTCCCCCCCCCCCCCCCCCCCCCCCCCCCAAAACCACAACCACACAAAACACACACACACACAGAGAAAAAAGCATGCGTGCCTCATAGACATGTTAATACGTTGTAAAGTGACTGCTTTATGCCTGATTTTCTGTTGTTTTGGTTGCAGATGACAGAGATCGTAGGAGAAGTAGTCAACTCCTTTTGGAAGGTAACTTGCTGTTTGTTTTTGGGAACAGTCTAGGATTCCTAACAAGTCACTCATGAAATTTCTCCATTTTAAAATAAAATTTCTCCATTAATTGCCAATGTTGTTGCAGGGGGTAAACGAGAGATTGAAGATCGTATTGTTCCACGGAGTGCTGATGCTGATGATGCCGATGTGGATGTCAAAAGTGGTGATGAGAGGTCTGTAACTCATACCGTATTTGTATAGACATGATAATTCAACCATAGTGGATTATTTGCCATTGACAACTTAAGTATTAAATTCCCAGAAAGTACACTTCTTTTGAATAAACATCTTTCTTATATATGACCATATTGTTAGAATATGTCATGTTGTCAGTACTAAGTAAATATCTTGATGTCGTTTCGTCTCTCGTCTTATAGAATATGCCATTGAACTTTATAATACTGTGGGTTCAGGAACTTATGAGTTGTTAACCTATTTTCCCTGAGTTCAGTGATGACGAGGAGGAGGACGATGAAGATGATACAGAAGCTCTTTTGGCAGAGCTCGAACAGATAAAGAAAGAAAAAGCAGAGGAGAAACTTCGAAAAGTTAGTATAACTAGATGCTCATAGTTTATTTACTTGTAACCTTTTATATCAATTTTGTGGTTGCATAGATTTCATTTCTCGAGATTAATATTATTATATAGTTGGAAGTTGGAACTCTATCTCTCTTGGAAGAGTCTTTATTTGAAAATTGTATATTTTTGCCTGCTGCCATCCAAATATGACATTATGTGATTGGATTTTATGCTAATCTAGAAGGGGAGAATACTAATTTCACATTCATGTTAAAACCAAACTAGTCATCTGATGTACTGTGACTTGTTATCACTTTGAAATTGTGTGATCTTTGGCAGGAAAGGCAAGAGCAAGAAGAAGAGCTTAAAGCAAAGGAAGCAGAACTATTGAGAGGAAATCCTCTGTTAAACCACCAAGCCCAACCGACATCTTTCAGTGTGAAGAGAAGGTTTATCCTCGAGATCTGACTTTTATAAGATTCTGTCAATTTTTTTTAAGATGCTGTAGCTAATTTTTTCGGCTGATTCATTATATGTTTCTCTATCTTCAGGTGGGATGATGATGTGGTTTTTAAGAACCAAGCTCGTGGTGAAATGAAGGCAGCCAAGCGCTTTATCAATGACACTATCCGGAATGACTTTCATAGGAAGTTTCTTCAGAAATACATGAAGTAACAACATAATGTGGGTGAAAATGCTCCAAGATTTGGCAAATATTATGTGCTCATTCCTTCTTAGAATGCAGTGTACCATCAATATAATCAAAGTCAGCTGGACTATTTCGTTATGTTTATCATACTGGGTGGTTCTGCTCTGTGTGTCTGTATTATCCTGTTAACAAACCATCAAGCGATGCTTAAGTTGTATGTCAAGATAAGTACTGTGATATTGCTATTTTGGTTAAATATGCATTTATTGTGATTAAACCGAATGACTCCCTCTCCTTTCATTCTTACTATCAGAAATCCAAAGTCCATAATTTGCCTAGCCTTTGCAATATGCTTAAGTTGATACATTGACGACGACAACAACAAACAACAACCTAGTAAAATCCCACAAGTGGGGCACAAGTGGGGCATTGGGAGGGTAGAATGTACGCAAACCCTACTCCTACCCGAGGGAGGAGAGGCCTTTTTTGGTAGTTCTTCGGCTTAAGAAGACAAAACGAGAGACAATATAATAGAAATAATGAAAGAAACATAAGAATCAGAGAATAGATGAAAGAAATTGCATTGTCGCAACATAAGAACCAGAGAACAGATGAGAAAACAAGGCAAGTACCCAATGTATTAGTTGAGTTAAAAAGAAAAAGCTCTTCGATAGAGAGAAGTGGCTAACTGCTTCAGTGCCAAGCTGCTAGTAATGTACATAAGCAAAGTATACTCAACAATAAAAGTTAGAAGCAGTGAAAATGATAAATAACTCTCTCTTCACACAATCAAACAAATATTTAGAAAAATGATACACATAAATATACAGTAACATATGAGCTAGCAACTTACATACACAAATTGACAGATTCTGCATACATACATAAACCTCGAGCCAATTTGCAGAGGACAAGACGGTTGAAACCGATTTGCAGAGAACAAGACGGTTAAAGTCCAAGACATGGAGAAACTAAGCCAACCGTTGACCCGTGAAAATTGTTCAGTGTTGTTGCCACACTCTCCATCAAGCTAAGTTGCAGCATTTCTTCCGATGGCTTCAAAACTTTTCCAGAAGGCATTAGAAACACAGATTTGTTCTACTTATTCCTTCTGTCTTTCCAATACAAACTCAACATACAAATCTTTGATTCCAATCACAATAGTAGTTATTAGCGGCCCCATTATCGCTCCCTGCAGAACATAACCATGAACAGTTAATATCAAGCAACGAAAAGATAACTCATTCTCTTTCTAATAGTTCGAGGAAAATCACATTTCGTTAGCTAGCTAGCTGATCGCCGACTTATCTTTTCTTGCTTGGCAAAACAGCAGAGCTGTGCACCTGAAGTGCCACTACATAAAGAACATCACTAACTACTCTAAGCATTCAATTTTTCTCTTCTTTTGCTTCTTCTCTAATACTTCTTTATAGCGTCATCTATATCGACGATAAGATTTAAGGTATTCTATTGAACTGCTGGAGATCTTCTCAAGGTAGCACCATTTTCCTCAGGGGAATTATTTGTCCTTCCCTTCATGTTGTTTTCACAGCTTTTGAAATAGAAAAAGGAAATTAAAAGCTTCCTTTCTGTCTAATACTGGACAGGGAGCCTTGGCGTGACTGGTAAAGTTGCTGCCATGTGACCAGGAGGTCACGCGTTCGAGCCGTGGAAACAGCCGCTTGCAGAAATGCAGGGTAAGACTGCCTACAATAGATCCTTGTGGTTCGGCCTTTCTCCGGACCCCGTGCATAGCGGGAGCTTAGTGCACCTGGCTGCCTTTCTGTCTAATACTGGAATAGGTGACTCGGGGCTATATTTTGCCTACCTCTTATGCACTTTTTCTTCTCATGGTCAAGTAGAGGAACAAGAGGAGAGAATGCGTTCAACATATGGATATGGTACCAAAGAAATGCAACTATGCGAGGAAATTTATGACAGAAATTCAAGAGACAAAGATGCTTGTTATTTACCTCAATTGCTGAAGAAAACAATGTCATTCCACCTATAACGCTGAGACCAGTGAGATATACACTATAGCCAGTGTTATCCTCTTGAATTTCGGAGGAACCATAATCCATAAGCACAAGATGAATAATGGATAAGCTGAACGCCAATATATACCGACCTTCAATCACTAACTGTATTGCTGCTGGAATAGTTGAAAACCACGTCGGGAAAATAGGAAACAGAGGACTGATAAATGCAAGGACAGTCGACATGTACAAAAAGTGTATCGAGTATAATCTGAACAAGAGCCAAGTTAAGCATCCTTGAAAGAACGCAATCTCTGCAGTCGCTAAAAGAACCCCGGAAATAGCTTTATCAAGAACTTCAACACATCGAGTTCTTGCTGAATGCGATACTGGAAGCATACATATTACTTGTTCAGTTGCTCCTCCTGACTCCGATGTGATAAGATAATAAAGTACCCAGAAAAACACCATTGATTGAGACAGAAAATTGAAAAGACCTGCAGCTCCGGAAAGTATAGAGTTCCCGATTGAGAACATGACCTGTAAACTACTACTTAAAAGAGATGTGCTAGTAACAAGTACACCTTGCATTACATTTGCTCCTTGAACGGCAAAATCTTTTGCCTTTTCGACCAAGTCCTCTCTAGTGATCAGTAATTCCCGGAAAATTGCATCGACTTCTGTGTACATTTGTCCCCACTCGCGATCCTTAATCCTCCTTTTTAGGCTCAAGATCTTTGCAGTATATCGAGAGGGGGATGCCAAAGCTGTTGACCGCCCTAAAGAGTTATTCATCGGGGTTGTGATAAAATGTTTGATCCCACTAACAAACTCTGTCATATTATATTGGATAGCATAGCTATCTATCTGGTCGAATACAGTCTCGTACAATTGAGTAGTGTACTTATCCACCATCCCCGGTACATCATTTTCATCCATCCATTGTTTGACACCAATTTTCTCGGCATAATTACTCTCTTCTACATGGGATTTCAACGCAATAACAGCGTCTTTCCCCTCCACTCCAATCTCATAAGAGAAGAAAATCGTACCCCCTAAAGAACCCACGCTCAACCCAACGATCAGTCCTACTGCGACGATAGTTTTCAATCTTTTCAATATCCCTCTAGTGAAGAAAGCAGATATTGACAGTCTACGAAAGCTATGACTCCTAAAAGATGTTACTGCATTCATAGTAGACTCCACACTATTAGTCGGAAACATAAATCCCAATGCAAGAAACGCTACTGATCCAAAGAGACCAATTAGCTCATAGGCCATCACAAAAACCCAAAAAGAAACTAACCACCTTAACAACATAAAAAATCCACTTCTACTACGCTTTGAGGCATTACCTTTCTGTCTCCTAAGAACAACCCTGAAAATCATTTCCCTAATATCAACAAGGGTTCCGACGAAAACTCTGAATACAGCAATCGGGACAGCCAAAATGGTTTCGGTAAGGCCTAGTTCTAAAGGTTCCGACCAGAATGCAACAAGGGCTTGCTGAATTCCTCTTAATGGTATTGAACAAAGCACTGCCCATAATATAGGCCTTAAATATTCTTCAAGCAATTTGCCCACAGCATAAAGAATGAAAATTGTGAATGCAAGACCGGCATGAGCCATGGCTATATAGAGGGCCAAGCGTACCTGTTGCGATATAATATAATTTTGTTATTAAAAGAGTCCACTATCTAATAACTTAAACTTTTAACTGAAAAGGATACTTCAATATGGTACCAGAGCAGTTAGAGGTCTTAGATTAAAGTCTCATCGAGGTCTTAGATTAAAGTCTCACAGCCACCCATCATAAAAAGAAGAATTTCCACATGTGTGGCCATGAAAAAAAAAAATCAAACCCACACGTGAGCAGGGGCGGAGATAGAGACCAAGGTGCCGATCCAGCCGAATCCAGTAACTTTTGTCCAACTTCCATATTTTCTTAAGAAATCCATTTAATATGTACATATTATTAATCAAGAATCCATTAACTTAAAGTGACTAGAATCCTAAACCCATAAGCTTTAATCATGACTTTGCCTGTGCGTGAGGGGCGTGTTGAGACCAATGGCGGAGCGCCCGAACCAGGAAGGAGAGTCAAAATTAAAAGAAGTAAACACACGAAGAGCTAAGGGGATTCAACGTATATTATATACATAAAAATAATTCTTTTACCTAGCTGTAGAGTGTAATTTTTCCGGACCCCTAGACAAAGGTGACTCCACTGGTTGAGATCAATGGCGGACCCAAGTGGTGGATAGTTGGTTCAACTGAACTAGCTTCACCAAAAAATAATATTGTGTATATGTATACATTAGGATTAAAACTGTGTAAATTGTGTATAAATATTTATTTGAACCCATCTGACAACTACTATTTTACGACTAAAGTTATATACTCCTAAGATTGAACCCGCTTGCACAAAATCCCGGGTCCGCCACTGATTGAGACATACTAATATAGTTAAGTAATTAAAAGTAAATATTTATTTGAACGCACCTGACAACTACTATTTTACGACTAAAGTTATATACTCCTAAGATTGAACCCGCTTGCACAAAATCCCGGGTCTGCCACTGATTGAGACATACTAATATAGTTAAGTAATTAAAAGTATACTCTACCTATCAGCTTAAACTTTTAAATGAGATGATCACACACTTAAACGGTACCTGAGATTCAGCTGATAAAGAATTATGATCTTGATTCTCTTTGGTTTCTGGGGGAGTTTGTGGGGTTCCATGGTTCTTGGATTGTGAGTCATTTTTCTTCATTGAGGCAGATCGAAACATTTCTTGCCATGGTGGACTCGAGCTGCTTGATTCAGTCTTGGGGTCAGAGTAATGTACCAACTCCATAAACAAGATACAATCTCTCTCTCTCTCTCTCTATAAAGGGTCAAAGAAAAATCTCAGGTTTGACACTTATGGGATGTTTAAGTTAAGGTGCTGAAAATTCCAAGAAAGTTGGGAATCTGAGAGGGAAAGAATGTTTGATTTTTCAGGAGAATATGTAATATGCTGACACAAGTTGCAGATTTTTAATGAAGCAATGAGGAATTGTGCTTTACTCAAATGGGAAAGTGTAGGAGACTTGTAGACACTGACCATAAATTATTGACAACAGTATCTACGACTTCAACTAAACTAACGGGACCTCAGCTATTAGAGGTAGGGGTGTATATTGGTCGGTATGAGATGGTATGGTATGGTACCATACGATATTTAGATATTCGGTTTCATATTTTCGGTATTCGATTTCGTAGAATGCTATATCAATACCGTACCTAATTATATTCAGTATGATTCGATTTTTCTCCTTTTAGTTTCGGTTTATTAGGTTCGGTAGCTTCGGTTTATTCAGTTTGAATATTAACTAGTGCATAGAGTCATAAACAGTAATACTCTTAATTAAAGTACTCAAAAGTACAAAATTAAAAACGTTTGTTGATAAAATTTTTGTCCAAAACCAACCAATACCAACATAGAGAGAGAGAAAACTTAGAGAAATATCCTGTTACTTGTGTAGAGTTAATTGATGAACTTAGAGAATAAAGGAAAGTAAAATTTTAAATTTTTTATATTTATGTTATAATTAATAAAATGTGTATTGTGTTATATAATATATATTTTAGGTACGATATCGGTATTTTGATATTTTATTTTAAAATATCAAATACCATACCTAATTCCAATATTTTTTAAAACTTTAACCAAATACCATACCGAATATTAAAATATCGAATATCGAATACCGAATACCAAAATTTTCGATTTCGGTACGGTAATTCGGTATTTACCAAATTATGCACAACCCTAATTAGAGGTTTAACTTGGTGGCCGTTTGGACATAAGAATTATAAAATTCGAAGAAAAAAAAATTCAAGTGAAAATGATATTTGAAAATTAGAGTTGTGTTTGGACATGAATATAATTTTGGGTTGTTTTTGAATTTTTGTGAGTGATCTAAGTGAAAAATTTAAAAAACAGCTTTTTGGAGTTTTTCAAATTTTCGAAAAATTCCAAAATTCATCTTCAAGTGAAAATCGAAAATTTTATGGCAAGACACTGATTTCGTAAAAAAGTGAAAAAAATTCGAGAAAAACTAAATTTTTTTTTATGTCAAAACGGGCTCTTAGTTGTAACTTGTCGATGTGCACAAATAGCCACTAACAAAAGTTGTCTTTACTTTAAAGCCAGTGTTTTAAATGTCTTTATTCTTTAGCTACTAATTTAATAAACTTTTACCTGACTGGACGAAAACACCCTTCTACTATAACTTATATCTACACTTTTATTAACGATCAACAGAGGCAGCAGCAGGACATAACTAACTTCAGCAGCATCAGAGACTATGATCGTAAACTTGCAGAAGCTTCTCTTCCGATTTCAAACCATAGAATTCAACTTTATCGTCCAAAAATCGACATAAATTTACAGTAAGTTATGATTTTGTGTATTTCTCTTGATTTTTATTTCTTTACTATGAATTTGATGGTACAAATTTGTTTTTTGTTTTTTTTTGAATTTCTGGATTGATAAAGTTAAGGACATCGCGTCCTGTGATAATTCGATTAAAATTGAGGACATAATGTTAAGGATTTGGTGTCCCCGTTGCAAATTGAATTGAAAAAGTTAAGGACACAATGTCCTTAACTTTTTTACTGTTCTTCTGAATATTAAGAAAATACTGTCATAGTTTTGAAAATTGTTTTGACACTTGGTCCTTAACTTTGAATTCCATGTTCAAAAGTTAAGGACACTAGGTCCTGAAGTTTGAGTTTCAAGTTCATAACTTAAGGACACTAGGTCCTGCAGTTTGAGTTTCAAGTTCATAACTTAAGGACACTTGGTCCTTAACTTGGAATTCCAAGTTGAAAAGTTAAGGACACTTGGTCCTTAACTTACAATTCGAAATTCATAACTTAAGGACACTTGATCCTGAACTTTAGGTTCCAAGTTCAAAAGTTAAGGACACTTGGTCCTAAACTTTAGGTTCCAAGTTCAAAAGTTAAGGACACTTGGTCCTTAACTTGGAATTCCAAGTTGAAAAGTTAAGGACACTAGGTCCTGAAGTTTGAGTTTCAAGTTCATAACTTAAGGACACTTGGTCCTTAACTTGGTCCTGAACTTACAGTACCTGTTCTTAATTATACAAAGATTGCTCTTGACTTGCAGGATGGAAACAATATGCATTATAGTTGCATTTAATGGTAGATGGACTGAAGACTATAAGTATATTGATCATCAAACAAAGCTTGTTCTAGTACCTGAGGCAATTCAGTTTGAAGATTTCATTAAAAACATCTTTGAAGTTATTGAATTAGATAGAGACAAGTTTGAAGCAATGATATGGTTTGATATCAACCTGGGAACAAGCTAGGGAATGCTTGTATCCAAAGATTTAGATCCCCACACATGTATAGAGTTACTAAAAATTTAAGGACACTTGGTCCTTAACTTGGAATTCCAAGTTCAAAAGTTAAGGACACTAGGTCCTGAAGTTTGAGTTTCAAGTTCATAACTTAAGGACACTTGGTCCTGAAGTTTGAGTTCCAAGATGAAAAGTTAAGGACACTTGGTCCTGAACTTTTATTTCCAAGTTGAAAAGTTAAGTACACTTGGTCCTTAACTTGGTCCTGAACTTACAGTACCTGTTCTTAATTATACAAAGATTGCTCTTGACTTGCAGGATGGACACAATATGCATTATAGTTGCATTTAATGGTAGATGGACTGAATACTATAAGTATCTTGATCATCAAACAAAGTTTGTTCTAGTACCTGAGGCAATTCAGTTTGAAGATTTCATTAAAAACATCTTTGAAGTTATTGAATTAGATAGAGACAAGTTTGAAGCAATGATATGGTTTGATATCAACCTGGGAACAAGCTAGGGAATGCTTGTATCCAAAGATTTAGATCCCCACACATGTATAGAGTTACTAAAAACTCATTCACTCTTCAAGGGCTGTCGTTTCATTGTTGATATTTCGGATCAACAAGCACCCTTGAAAATGTCAACAGAGAATCTGAACATGACAATCAAAACAAATGCCAACAAATAATGGAAATGGATATGGTTTAAGCTCAACTAATAACTGAAGAGGTGCTGCAAATATTTGATTCTATTCAAGTTGAAGGACAAAGCATTATAGAGATTGACAACGAACAAGCTTTGGGTATTCAAGTCTTAGAGAGTGCACCGGTAATCGAATAAGTTGCAGAAAAAACTCTACTCAACTAACTAGATGAAGGTCAAATTTGAAACAAAAAGAATCCCCAACTACGATATTAAGAGAAAATGCTTCGTTGGATGAAATAAAAGTGGGATCAATATTTGACAAAAAGAAGAATATAATTAACTATTTTTCGAATATAGCAATTAAAGGACATTTTGAATTCAAAGTTGTTAGATCAATCTCAACAAGATATTCGTTAAAATGCAATGATGATAGGTGTGGGTGGTGTGTGCGTGCTTTCAGAATTAAAGATTCAACATTGTTCAAGATAGTAAAGATCGAGAAAAATCATGACTGCTCAGTTAACACTATGAAAGCTGATCAAAGGCATGCAACTTCAAAGTTGATTAGTGGTAACATTATTGACAATCTTTGAGACCCAAGGTTTGAAGTTACACCAGCTTTTGTCATGGCATAAATGCAAAAATTGCACGGACTAGACATTGGGTATCACAAGGCGTGGCGTGCTATTCAACGTGCTTCTGCTTTAATAAGAGGAACTCCTGAAAAGAATTATGAATTATTGCCTTCATACTTGTATATGATGAGAAGTAAAAATCCGGGAACATATACTAACATAAAGATAGACGACAACAAAAGGTAAACAATCAAAAAAAAGTTTATTAGTCTGTTTTATAAACGTTAGCACATGCTGTCTTTAACCAGTTAAAAAGTTAAGGACGTGTTGTCCTTAACTTTCATGTGTGCAATCAAAAAGTTAAGGACTGCCTGTCCTTAACTTCTGTTAACCTTCTTTTATACTGTATTTTCAGGGTTTTTAATATGTTTTATGCATATGGATCATCAATAGCTGGTTGGAATCATTGTAGACCAGTGATTGCTGTTGATGCAACTTTTTTGAAGTCAAAATTTCGTGGTGTTTTAATGATTTCAGTTTCAAAGGATGCAAATAACCAAAATTTTCCACTAGCCTCTGGAATAGCAGAATATGAAAATAACAATTCCTATGAGTGGTACTTTAGTGAGCTTCACAATGCAATTGGAAGCTGTGAGAATTTAATTTTTTTATCAGACAGACATCAAGTTATTGCATATGCCATCACAAAGGTATATCCTGAAAGCCACCATGGGATTTGTATCTATCATTTGGAGCAGAACCTAAAGCGAAGGAAAGTGAAAAGTGAGGTCATAAAACTTTTTAAAAGTGCTGCAAGAGTATACAGGCACAAAGAATTTGATCTTTACATGTCAGATATAGCAAAAGTAGATAAGAAGACTTATGACTACTTGATGGAAGAACCACCGGAAATGTGGGCACGTTCTTGTAGTCCACGACGAAGATATGACATGCTCACAACAAACACAGTTGAGTCAATGAATTATGTCCTATTAGAAGCAAGAGAGCTGCCTATATTAAGAATGATGGATTTCATCCAAGTGAAGTTACAACGTTGATTTTATGAAAGAAAAAATCAAGCAGAAGGAACTTTTTATGATATTTCTTGGTGGGTAGAAGAGGAATTGAAGAAAAAGATAGATTTAGCATTTACTTTGAATGTAAGTAATATGTTCTATGTTTAGGTTATTATTTTAATATAATTTAACATAATGTACTAACTTATAAGTTTTCAACATGAAGGTCTTCCCAGTTGATTCATGGCGTTCTAGAGTTGAAGAAGAAGGACTTACTTTCTTGGTGGACTTAAACAAAAGAACATGTGATTGTTTTCAGTTTCAATTTGATGAATTACCATGCATACATGCAATTGCAGCTATCGAGAAGAGAAACATCAAGAAGTCCAACTTTTGCTTGCACTAGTACTTAAAGGAATCTTGGCTGAAAACATATGAAAGACAAATACATCCTGTAGGACATACTGATTCTTGGATTGTACCAGGGAGTGTTAAGTCACAAATTATTAAACCTACAGATTTCAAAGTGCCACCAGGTAGAAGGCAGAATAAAAGGCATATTCCAGTTACCGAGTCATCAAAAATATCATTCAAATGTGGTCGCTGCAGAAGAATTGGTCATAATAGAACATCTTGTATATATTCTCCGGCAGTCCATCCATTTTCTAGGAAGCATAGATAATAGTAGATTTATTGACTCTTTTATGTTTTTTCTATGAATTGGATTCATTTAGATTATTCTTATTTGAGCAGATGTCTGAATTTTCAAAATTTATTTCCACTTACGTTCTTTTTGTTTCTTTTGATTTCAAAGTTCAAAAGCTAAGGACAAGAAATCCTTAACTTAAACTTACAGGTTCAAAAGTTAAGGACAGTCAATCCTTAACTTTGATTTCAAAGATCAAAAGTTAAGGACAGTCAGTCCTTAACTTTGACTTTCAAGTTTAAAAGTTATGGGCATGCAGTCCTTAACTTTGATTTCAAAGTTCAAAAGTTAAGGACAAACATTCCTTAACTTTGACTTTCAAGTTTAAAAGTTAAGGACAGACAGTCCTTAACTTCCACTTACAGGTTCAAAAGTTAAGGACAGGAAGTCCATAACTTTGATTTCAAAGTTCAAAAGTTAAGGACAGGCAGTCCTTAACTTCGACTTACAGGTTCAAAAGTTAAGGACAGACATCTTTAACTTTGAATTTGAAATTCAATTTGTAACGACCTGACCGGTTGTTTTGGAGAGTTAGCGCCCCGATGACCTGATAACTATTCCTCCCATGTCTTATTAGGTTAACAGAATGAGTCGGAGCGTTGAGTGATAAAAATTGGAGTGTTTTTGGACATATAGTCCTTTAAGGTGAGCTTTAACCTTAGAAATTGGGCCGGAGCGGGAGATGTGTGAAGACGGATCCGGAATAGAAATACGTCGACTCTGTTAGCTCCGTTAAGTGATTTCGGGGTTGGGTGCATGTTCGGAATGTGTTTTTGAGGCCAGCCGTAGATTTAGGCTTGAATTGGCGAAAGTTAGAATTTCGACGATTTTGGGCGATAGGTGAGATTTTGATATCGGACTCGGAATGGAATTCCGAAAGCGAAAGCAGGTCCGGGACGTCATTTATGACCTGTGTGCAAAATTTGAGGTCATTCGGACGAGTTTAGACGTGGTTCGGCGTCGGAGGTGAATTTTTGAAAATTCCTAAGTTCTTAGGCTTGAATCTATGCATTTTTGGGTATTTTGATGTTATGGGATGTGTTTTTAAGGCTCGACTAAGTTGGAATGAGGTATTGGGGTCAGTTGGTGGTTTTGGTTGAGGTCCCGGGGGCCTCGGAGTCGATTCAGATGTTTAACGGGAAGTTTTGGGACTTTGCAAGCAGCTGAACCAAATCCGCTTCTGGTGTTCCGCACCTGCGATGGAATTTCCGCAGGTGCGAGCTCGCAGGAGCGGCCCCCTAGCCGCATGTGCGAAGTGTGAGGAGTCTTCCCCGGGTCCGCAGGTGCGAAGGAACTTCCGTAGGTGCGGAGCCGCACCAGCGACCAGCCAGCCGCAAGTGCGATCCTAGGGGTTTTAAATGAAATCCCGCACCTGCGATGATATTTCCGCAGGTGCGGTGAAAGGGACCGCAGGTGCGGAAATCCCTGTTCATATTCCAAAAATCCGAGGGTTATGTTATTTCACCATTTTTGAGTCTTGGGAGCTCGGGAGAGGCGATCTTTGAGAGGATTTTCACCTGGGTAATCGAGGTAAGTGATTACTATACACCATAGGTTAATTCCCATGTTCCTAATCTTAAATTCCACCCTTAAATT
>MDKH01037721.1:0-15342 GCA_005239495.1 Nicotiana undulata
TTTGAAGCCGCTCCAGTTTTTCTGTGATGCTCACAGGAGCTTGCAACAGGGACAAGTAATAGGCGGGCATACTCGATAAAGTGCTTTTAATGAGCACTTCCTTGCTGCCTTTTGACAAGTACCGTTTCTGCCAGCCTGCTAATCTTTTTTCAACCCTTTCGATCACTGGATTCCAAACCATAGTATCCTTATGCGAAGCGCCCAATGGGAGACCCAGGTAAGTAGTGGGAAGGAAGCCCACCTTACATCTGAGAACATGAGACAAAGCATAAATGTTAGCAACCTCACCCACCGGGAAAATCTCACACTTGCCGAGGTTGATTTTGAGCCCTAGATACTATCTGAAACCACTGCAGGACCTGCTTCAGGCAGGTCAGCTGATCCATATCGGCATCATAGAAAACCAGGGTGTCATCCGCAAAAAGCAAATGAGAGACTCTTCGGGCACCGAGCACCCCGATCGGAGCTGAGAATCCTCTTAAGAAGCCTCCGCCCGACGCACGATCCATCATTTTACTCGGAGCATCCATCACTAGGATGAATAGCATGGGGGATAGGGGGTCACCTTGCCTAAGACCCCTGGAGCTGCCAAAGAAACCACACGGGCTACCATTAACCAGGACAGAGAATCTGACGGAGGAAATGCAGAACTTGATCCATCCCCTCCATCTTGCCCCAAACCCCATCCGCATCATAATGAAATCCAGAAACTCCCAATTGACATGGTCGAAAGCCTTTTCAAGGTCCAACTTGCATAGTAAGCCGGGTTCTCTATTTTCCTTCTGGAGTCTACAAGTTCATTTGCCACCAAAGCAGCATCCAGGATCTGCCTACCTTCCACAAACGCATTCTGGGAGGACGAAACAGACACGTTAAGGACCTTTTTGAGTCTGTTGGAGAGCACTTTAGAAATAATCTTATAAATGCTCCCCACAAGACTAATAGGTCTGTAGTTTCTGATACAAGATGCACCTTCTTTCTTAGGCACAATAGTAATAAAAGAAGCATTGATACTTCTCTAAGAAACACCATTCACATGGAAGTATTCAATGGCTTCCATCAACTCCCCCTTGATGGTATCCCAACAGAGCTGGAAGAAGGCCAAGGAGAAACCATCAGGCCCGGGGGCCTTATCACCAGCGCAACTCGACACAGCCTCGTGCACCTCCTCCACCTCAAAAGCCCTTTCTAGCCACTCACTGTCTCCCTCCCCTATGTGGTTGAACTCTATTCCCCCAAGGTCGGCCTCCAGCTAACTTCCTCTTTGTATAAGTTCTCATAAAACCCCACAATCGCCCTTTTTACCTCCTCTCCCTCAACCCTCACCCCATCCACAACTAAGGACTCTATGAAGTTCCTCCTTCAATTTGCAACCGCCACCCTATGGAAAAACTTGGTATTTGAATCCCATCCTTTAACCATAGCGCCCTCGATTTTTGACGCCAACTAGTCTCCTGAGCTATTGCTAACTCGACTATTTCCCTCTTAACCTCCCCCAATCTCGCTTTCTTAGCTTCATCTAACTCCCTCACCCGTTCCCCTCTCTCTAGTTCCCCCAATTCATGCATAAGCTCCCTCATTTTAACCTCTACCCTCCCAAAAACCTCTTTATTCCACCTGATAATATCTCCCTTGTGCAATTGAAGTTTCTTCGAAAGACGGAATGAAGGTGTCCCTGATACCCTGTAGCTTATCCAACATTCTTTCACACCTTGTCACCAAATCCTTGCACCTTTAACCACATGTTCTCGAAACGGAAGGGAGCACGCACCCCCGTCCCTCTGCATCCATCCAGCAAGATAGGCAAATGATCTGAAGTCAGTCTAGGTAAAGGAATCTGCAGCACATTCGGCACCAGCTCATCCCAGGAGGGCGATATCAGAAATCTATCAAGTCTAGATCTTGAGTTGGAATCCTCCGCCCTGGCCCAAGTAAACATTTCCCCAGACAGAGGAAGATCAATGAGAGAGTGATCATTGATGAAATGAGAAAACTCTTCCATGGCTCTCGAGATCAGTCTACACGCCAATCTCTCCTCCGGGAATCTAATAGTGTTAAAGTCTCCCCCTAAAACCCACGGAATATCTCATTCCCCCATCATATTGGCCAGCTCCTCCCAGAATAACACCTTGGACCCTTCTCCTACCGGTCCGTACACTCCCAACAAGATAATGATATAAGAATAAAGGCAAATACAAGCAGTTTTTGAATTTATGGAGAAGGCTTATGTGACTTTTGAGTTGCAATAGGTTTGACACTCTCAATGATTAAGACTAAATAGACCTTAGGAGTATTTAGTGACTTGGAAAAGTGAGAAGCAAAATGTTGTTGCAAGATCGAGTGCAGAAGCAGAATATAGAGCAATGGAAGTGGCGCCTACGAACTCATCTAGATCAAGCAACTACTAAAAGGATTGAAATTTAGAAAGATTCGCCAAATGAACTTGTGTGTGATAATCAAGTTGCACTTCATTTCACATCAAATACGGTGTTTCATGAGAGGACTACGCATATAGACATTGATTGCCATTTTATTAGAAAAAAGATGCTCTCAAAAGATACTTTCACAAAGTTTGTAAAGTGGAATGATCAGCTTGAAGATATATTCACCAAGTCCGGTCCAAGAACAAGTTATATGTGCAATAAGCTTGGCGCATACGATTTATATGTGCACCAACTTGAGGGGAGTTAAGGATATTGTAAATACACAGCATAACAATTAGGATCACAAACCAATTAGGATGACTAGTTTCCTGCAATTATGTACATCTTGATTTGCTTTCCTAGTTTAGAACATGTATGCCTTACTATCTAAATACCCAATAGCTTGAGGGAATAATCAAGTAGAGTTTCACACAATTCTTTCTTCCTTGTTCTATTTTCTCACAATTTCCACCAGAAAACGCCAAGAGGGATTCCTTTTTCTCAATAAATAATTTTATCAACAAATGCAACAGAGAGTTTTCTTGCAAAACATTTAAACTAAATTACCTCAATAAGGGACTCGGTAAGATTCAAGTTAAGTTGAGTTGTCGACTCGATATGAAGATTGCTAGTAACGTCACTACTCAAAAGGGAATGGTCGTCATGCCTTCGTATGCTTAGTTGCACTTTCCATGGCTCTAGGAAAGGCTCCCACAACGCCTATTGTCCAAGATAGAAAATAAAATTAGTGAACCAAAAGTCCAATAAAAGACAAACCATGATTTGTTATCTCTACCTTGTCAATGTTATTGTAGTCCACTTGGACTTCACACTTCACTAAACCCTCCATTTCAGTTCCAGCAATATTTGAGCGAAGAAGCAAGTTTGTCATGAGCAACTCCAACAAAGGTCCACTTGAACTCCACTAGAGAAAAATATAAAGATATTAGCAAAATGTTTGTAGCTGAAGAATTTATGGGATATAATTAGCATAATTGATCAAAGGACAATAACTCATTGCAATCAAAAGATAAAAAAGACAATACTAGCATGAAACAAACAAGAATCGCCCCACTTATCAGCAGTGAAAAAACAAATACCACACAATTAACCAGATGAAAGACCAGAAAAGCAAAGATTAAATATGACGGAACATCACGGATAAAATTTGCAGCCTAGAACCCCACTCCACCACACCCCCATAAACAAAAAATAGAAAACAACCCAAAAAGAATAGGGAAAAAATGAAAAAGAAAAAAAGAGGTGATGCTTGCCCAGGACCACATAAGGAGACAATAACGAGATAAAGAAAAGGAGAAAAAGAAACTCTTCCCAATCAGTGCAGAGGAGTTTTGACAGTGATGATAAAAGAAAAAATGCAACTTTTTCATGAAAATATGAGCATAATTGTAAAGAAGATGGACATAAGGCTTAACTTAACCAAAGAACTAGCTCATGGAAGTGAGGATTGCACGGACCATATAAGGAGGCAATAAGCCCTTCTCTCAACCAATGCGGGACATTCTTAGACTCCGTGTGCATGCCGAAGGCTGGACTTTTTCGAGTGTGGACAATATAACATAGGGGTGCAACATGGTAAGGGTAAGACCTGCGTACACTCTACCCTCCCTAGACTCCACTTGTGGGACTACACTAGGTTTGTCGTTGTTGTTGTTGTTGTTGTGCAACATCGTGTTAACCAAGAATAGGAATGTGTCTGCCACTAATACCATGTAAAGACAATGAAAATTGGGCCTAAACTCAATCTCAAACGTTTGAGGTGAGGATTGTCCAAAATCATATTAGGTGACAACAACCCATTTCCTCAAGTAATGTGGGAGATCTTAACAATAATAATGAAGAAGAAGAAGAAATTACAATACACTCAGAAAACCTAGAGACCAAATCCTAATTACTAACAGCCTTCCTATATCATCGTGAGCTTCCGGGAACTAGACTTCTCTGAAACAAGATATACTTCAAAGTGCTCCTACAACTTCAACTGACATGATGGACCCAAGGTTAAAATGCATATCAGCAGCATGCATGTTCATAACTTTACAACCACACTCAATATCAATGAGAAAATTCATGTAGAGTACACAAGACCTTGCGAGAAAAGTTGTGCAAGAAAAAAGAATGCCAGGAAACAGATGGTGAATGAGGAATAATTCCTACCCTGAACTGTCAATTTGCTGTACAAACAAAAGGGAGGAGCCATTAAAGGAAATACGGTGACGGTCTACAGCTTCCCAGTGGTACCCTTAAGAGCATAAATCATTAAATACTTCTAGAAGATAGTAATAGATTTAAGACAGTTGAATAGTGTTAGTTAGTTAGTTGTTACATAAATAAACATAGCCCCACATGGAATAAGAATAGTGAAGGTATTGTGCATTGTTATAAGTTGGGGTACTTATATTATGGTTAATATACACGAATAATATATTTTCTCGTGCTTTTTCACGTGGTATAAGAGCAACTAGTGAGAAATCCCCGCTATGCAGTAACCAGCGACTCCGGGACAGTCACCGTGCCTTTTTTCCCGGTGAATTTCAGGCTGCTTTTTGCGTCATCCCTTCTCCGGTGGATTTTTTTACGAACAATAACGGCACCAGCAGGTGCGGAGTTCTCAGGCGACCAAACCCCAGAAGCCACATCGGCAAAACCCCAGCCACGCGCTCACACGCTCCTCCAGAACTACTAACATTGGCGGCGCGTCAAACCCACACGCCGGCGCGTGACCATTGTTCCGGCCATTTTTTGGAAAAGTTTCTTCAAGACAGTCTTATCGTCTAGTATTCCGACCAGGCACATACTGTTTTCTTTTCATTTCGAACATTTTGAGATTTCTCCGATGACTACACTGATTTTCCAGCAGATACAGTAATTTTTCCGGCAAATACAGTGTTTGTTTCAGCGAGTTTCAATTGATTCTTTCTGTTATTTGGTGATAATATTATAGACCTTTCTCCAATCCAACGATGTCTTTGGGAGTTAATGTTTTTGGATCTAAAAACACGGGCTCTAGCAGTTTCGATGTTACAATTACCTCAGAACCTTTAATGGGAAATTCAAACTACTTAGCTTGGGCTTCGTCTGTCGAGTTGTGGTGAAAGGTTTAGGTGTTCAAGATCATTTAATCAAAAAGTCTATCGAAGGAGATGACAGGGCCAAAGCACTTTGGGAGGACATGGATGCCCAGTTATGTGGTATTCTGTGGAGATCTATTGATTCCAAGTTGATGCCCTTGTTTCATCCATTCCAGACATGTTATTTGGTTCGGGAAAAGGTCTGTCTTGTTACCAAAGATACTTTCTCTCCCGTGGCTAAAATAGCATAAGTCCGCCTTTTTCTATCCATGGTTGTTGTTCGCCATTAGCCTCTCTATCAATTGGACATTAAGAATGTTTTTCTTCAAGGTGACCTTGAGCTGCTCAGGGGGAGTCTCATGGCCTTGTATGTCACTTGCGATGGTCACTATATGGTCTAAAGCAGTCTCCTGAGCCTGGTTTGATAAGTTCAACACAGTTATCCCATGACTTGTAGTGAAGCTGATCACTCTGTGTTTTATCGGCATTCTACTTCAAGTCTCTGTATTTTTCCCGGAGGTCTATGTTGATGATATTGTTATTACTGCAATGGTCAGTGTTAGAGTCTCTTACATCGGCTAAGGGATGGGGGACTTTATATGGCTTGGGCAATCCTCACCTCATGATCTAGCATTTGGGGTTGAGTTAGGCCCAATGTCCATATCTTATCATGGTATCAGAGCCGGACACATCTCAATTCTTTGTTTCACCGATGTTGGGCCCCATATTATATTGTCCACACTCCAGTTGCAGGCCTGGGCGTGAGGGGGTGTTGAGTCTCCCACATCGGCTAAGGGATGGGGGACTTGGTCTCCTTATATGGCTTGAGCAATCCTCACCTCATGAGCTAGCTTTTGGGGTTGAGTTAGACCCAATGTCCATATCTTATCAGTCAGGACTATGCTTATTTACGTAATAGCTAACAAACTAACAAATAGCAAGAGATCAAGTTATCAACATGCATTTTTGAGTCCAATCTAGCAAAAGCACACTGCAGAAATTATGTCAGTAGAGATAGTGCTATAGAGTTGAAATCACCTTTCCATCGGCCAAAAGAAGAGAAAACTTTCTAAGCTGGATTTCAAATTTCACTTGACTGACACTAAATTGAGAAGGCCCAGCTGCTGGACATTCAAAATCCACAAACTGCCAGAAATAAAGAATGTGATCTGATAACCATACATCCAGACAGTGACATTGAAGATCCACCTTCGCATGGATATGCTCAATGCAACTAGTGCAAATTTCAGCTTCCAGGTTCACTTGAAATAGTTCAAACAGGGGCCATGTGCGTGTGGTATCATCCTTTACTAGCTCCACTGTGCCCCAGGTTTTATCTAGATCAATTTTCAATCTCATAACGGTCCCGAAGTTAAATAGTTTAGCATTCCTAGCTTGAAAGCCAACAGTAAAAAGGCCATGTCGATTTCCATAAATCATGTTTCGTAAATCATTCATGTTCTTTTCGCCCTGCTTCACCTCTGATGTGTTCAAAGCATCTTTTCTAACCCAAGCAGGAACATGAATTTGGACACTAAAACTTTCCAACTCAACATAGTGAATTCCAGAAACATCATTTACCTCAGACGTCAAAATATTTGGACATGGATAGGAAGTTTGTGGACCGTCATTTTCATCATCCTTGAGTTGGTCAAAAGGGACATGTGCAATATTCTTTGATAATGAGTTTGTCATTAAGATCTTGGGTTGTTTTGAAGAGGAAGAATGGAGTACATTGATGATCGCACCCCAGTCAGACAAATGTATCCAAACATCTAGCAAAGACATGGAAACAGAAAGCATATTTGCACCCTGATCAGACAATGAAAATGTTGTTATAATAACAGGTAAGCCAGAGTCAGAACAGCATTCTGCAAGCAAAACAGAGTTCAGTGATGAGAATAGCTGTAGATAAGAGAAGGAGATCCTAAGCCTTGAGAGTTCATCATTTTTTAAAGAGGCAGAACACAGCAACTGCATGTTAACCTCCCCAATGAGATCAGAAGCAACTGATTCTCCTTTCTGTTCTCGCAATTTTATGGACATTGACCTCACAGAAGCTTGGATTATCATGAAATTTTCAGGAGAGGCTTGAGGCAGAGATGCGTCTTTTTCCTTTTTCCCCTCCTTGCGTAGAAAAAACTGTAAGATATCAGATTTGAATGCTTCGGCTCGTTTATTTACCGAGGAAAACTGATCTATCATATCCATCATTGCTTCACACCCCATCATGAGTGATGCACCTGTGCACAAATAGCAAATACTGAGATGCAAAAGGTTAGCTTGAATACTCAAGAAAACCTATGACAGAATCTGATTCTTACCTTCAGCGTTGAGTTGACAAACCTTGACTATTGTCATAATGCAACTTGGATAACAGGATACGACATCGCAACATTCACATTGGGATGGTAATCTCACCCATACATCGGCACTAAATGGCGCAATCAAGATGATATTTGCCCAAGTGGGGCCATAAAAAGAACCTGAACAATTAGATGCTTCTTCTTCCAATTGCATCAAAGATAGAGATAAGTCATATCCAAATAAGTCTAGACAATCATTTCTGTGAGCAATTTCATCTTCTGTAACCAAGCACTCCGCAGGAATATCCTTGAGCACAAACTTTGCTTCACCACTTTGCGTGAAACCAGAATATAACCGTTGTATATCAAGCTTCAGAAATTGAGATCCGCTGGTCCCCGTCGGTATAAATAAGTTGGAGTCCAGTATCTCAAACATAAATTCAGTGCATACAATGTCATTTGAAGTATTAGAGTTAGAACTTTCTGTAATAGGCAATCCACCGGGACTGCTCAAATCAGATAAGGAAAAATAACCAATGATAACTGCAAGGAACTCAGGCGGTAAAACACAAGACACATTCTGGATACTGAAACTCAATTTCAACGGTGACTTTCCACTTTCTTTCCTGACACGTAGGTTCAACGTTGGAGAGGAACTGGATGTCAAGGGACCCCAAAGGAAATCCTGCATCATTTGAGTCCACTGTAAAGAAGAAAGAGCCAAACCCTCAGCAGAGCAAAGTATATCCAGATAGTCGGCGCAAATACACAATGCAGACTTGACACTTGGAAACAGAAGAGTTCCAATCACATAAGGGGGTTCATGAAAATGAACTCTGCAGTTGCTGAGCTCCAAATCAATGAAATACGTCTTTTTAGCATCATAAATTTGAGAAGTCGACTTAACAGAAGATGGAAGCTGACTGTTAGATCTATTCTCTATGTCGGCCTTAGGATTTCTGACCTTGCAGTCCCTTAAATTGAGAACCTTCCTCCACTCAGGGAAATTTTCTTTTGAGAAACCTCCAAGATTAAGTAAAGAACCAGTATCTGTTAGGGTGATGAAAGGGAAATGATCCAATGAAATGCTTGCCCATTCAGACACGGAAGTTCTAAAAAAGTTGGAGAAACCAGAATTTTGAAGCGGGGAACGAAAACTAGGTACGCAATTGTTGCCATTCACTAAAGGGTTGCCCGCAACTCGAAGAGAAGTTCTGATTTTAGATAGCTTATCAACAAATCCTACCAAAACTCCAATTATAAAACGGTAGCAGTGAATATCAAGATCACTTATACTCAATTTACATTCATGACCAATGAATCCTGAATTCTCACAGTATTTGTAATGGAACAGAATGCACGGATCATTGGTACTACTTTTGTTATCGGAATCCCCAGTTTGACGACCAATTCTGACACCATTATCATCCTGATACATAGATCCTGACGAGCTTCGAGATGAGCAAAAGGTAAGGCTTTTCCCTTCACTTCTACCACAATAATCATGGATGTTTATATCCTTCACTGAAGCCCTTCCCTCTAAGGACTCTTTTTCATCAAACCTGCAACTTCATAAAGTGAATGCTTAATACAGAAATGATTTGAAAAGGATATCTCCTGGAACACAAGGAAATAAATGATTGGAGGATAGATACCAGACAACATGATGTTTTTACTATTTTCTTTTATTTGATAATTATGGTGTTCAGGCAAGCTTGCGCGCACCTCGACTTATTCCACGGAGCACAAAGAGGAAGTTTTCTAATATTTTCTTTACAGTGAATACTTGAATTTTAAAGGTTAAGTCGAAATACAACTATTTCAGCCACAACTTCAAATGCACCTTTAGTCCTCTATTTGTTTTCTCGCCAGATAAGTAGTCAAGCTCACTTGCTGCCAACCAACAACAAAATAAAAACTTAAAACAAATTCAGCACCCTAGTGTGTAGCCTAGCAGCCAATGAAGCTGCCATGAAAATATTGGATTCCAGCAGAGACAAAAAAGTAAGATCATTCTTCATCTGCTCAAGTCTTCATGGGGAGATTCACACAAAATCTGTACTAGTGGGAGGACAGAGATGCCCGTCGAATAGTCTAGGTCCACACAAGCTAGCCCGAACACAACCGTTCAAAGGAAGCACTTCAAAATGTCTATCTGGTTTCGAAGAACATATTAATAGAATTTAAACAGTGGTCCGATCAATGCTACAGTTCAGACTCCATCATGCTGGATGCCATGACTGATTTACCTGAAATTGGCATTGTATCACGGATGACTTGAGGTGAACAAAAACAGTGCAATTTTATCAGAGCAGAAAATAACTCCTCTATCGGACATGCCACTTTTTGTCAACTGTCAAGTATTTTGGAAATAAACAGCTAAGCAAGAGATGCACGTCAAGAGACCATTCAGGAGAGCCACCAATGATTTTGGAAATCACACTGGTATGATGATTATGCACTAGAGAAATTCTTGTAGCATTCTTGCGGTGAAAACCCAGGATGGTTAATAGACAGGCTCGTTATTTATGATATGTCTAGGAGTATAAAGCTGCAACATGATTTCACTTACCAACTTTGTGTAACATCTCATCTTTTGTGTATTTTCGCTATTACTAATGGTATATCCTTTTCTGGTTGATAAAAAGTAAAACAAGATGCAAATCCACATACCGAATATTTAATATCTGAAGCAAAAGCATGAGACTGCAAGCATTTTCTACATCACTTTCAAAATCAATCAAGAAACCAATAGATTTCACATTTGCAGCAATGGAGAACCAAAAACCCGCAGATATCCCACTTCCATTAACTGTAGTTGGCGCCAAGGAGTCTGATGATAGACGCAATATATCAAAATCAACAATTAGTTCCATAATTGCCCCGCATAGTAATGGTGAAAAGTGAGCAAGAACCGATGAAACCTCAATATCAACCTGAAAGCAAAAAAGCAACCTACACTATAAGCATCTGATCAAACATAAAGACATACTTTGCGAATTAGAAAACCTAGCAAGTTGAGTAGCATCATAACAGTCTAACAGAACTTGCTACATAAAACCACTCAAATCGGCAGATGTTTCGATTTGTTAGTGTGACAATCACAACTTGAACATCTTCTTCATGCGTTACATCAGCTATTATACCTTTAAGATTGTCCACATGACCCAAATTCTGCAACTTATAATACAGTGATTAAAACCAAAATACTTGCAATGTTTCACCAGATATGAAACATTACTTAAAACAATATATCCACCAATAATCACCAAAAAATGGACATCACCAAGATTGAATTTCTAACCTAACCTTTATAGGAACAAGTGCAGGTGTTGATGCCATTGGTAGATTGCTCATTTCATAACCTATTCACAGGTTTTGAGGCATGGATACAGTCTTTTTGTGAAAACGTAAAGGGATAGTCGTGTTTGCTATATGCCACTCTCTCCCTGTCACTACAGAACCCTAAAATTAAACAGGTATCGAAGACTTTGTACTACGTGATAAGCTAGAGTTCTTAAAATTTGAACGAAACAACAAAGATAAACCACCCTAAAGTATTATTATTTTTTTTTAAAAGTAAATTAGACACCTGCAATAATTAAATAAATAGACAGTCTAGGAGTAATAACAAGCAAGATTGATAAACTTTGATACTATATAATCTTCAAACTAAAAGCAAATGGACATTTCCCTCTATTGTTTTTACTGACCTTTGCCTGCAAGAGTAAAAGTAGTTCAGCATAAAGGTGACATGGGAGTTAGTAGGACTTCTATCAATTATATTAGTCAAAAAGCAATAGTCATGCTTTCCCATTTAAAATTTAACGGTATGGGTCATTAGCTCTTCTTCTCTGTCCCACATGAAACTGGGCCACCCAATTAATGAGAAGAAAAAGAAGCATCTTTAGTATCTTGAAGGCAATAAAAACAATGAGCTTAAATGTGAAAAAAATTACTTATAAATTCAGCAGTTAAACTTTTCACTTTTGACCAGTCAAGAACATAGACGCAAACAAACAGTAATTTGTAAACAAAATTAGATCCTTGCACCACTAGCAATATCCATCAATTTCAATTACACAACAACAAATTCAAAGCTTAAAAATGTAAGACCCTATGATTTCAAGAGAAAAGAAAGACTATTGCAAACCCAAAATTGAATTGGTAATGCTAAGTATAGAAAACATAATCATGAAAATGGTTCCCATACCTCAAAATTTTTCAACTCTGATTCGTCAGGAATAACGCACAATCTCAAATTGATATTGGTACTAAATTTCTCCAGAAGGTTGACAGTTCCAGAGGAATATGAAGTCAAAAATTTTACCTGCAGCAAGAAGTCACGCTTAACTGACATCATACGAGTAGGAAGTTGAGTAAAAAAGAGCAAAATGACTGACCTCAAGATCACTAATGTTAATCTCAAAGTGATCATAGAGATCTTGAAGCTGACAACCCAAGACAACATCACTAGTGCAACAAGACGATGCTAATAAAGTATCTCTGTCACCTTTTGATGCAAAGGTTAATTCCCCTGCTTCCAGAACCTGCCCAAACTAGAAATTTCAGGCCACTAAAAATGCAATACTACATTAATAATAACAATGCCTTCTACATCTCAATAGAAAATTGGTCAACGACACCATGCAAGTGTCATGGGTCACAATAAAATTACAGGAGGCGAACCAGATGTTCTCTCAGTACAATCAAGTCAGAACTTATTTTTTCGAGGTTGAAATATCTACACTTCACACCTTTCATGTGAGGTTATTAGATGCCAAGTCCGAGGCAAAATTACTTGACAACCAGGAAAAAAAAATTAAAAAGGTAAACAGACTTCATTAACAAACTATCCACGTAAGAATCCCAGCATATTTTGCAGAATGAATATAAACTACAACCTCATTTAGAGAACTGAACAAAATATACATGCACCTTTCATGTGAGGTCATTAGATGCCAAGTCCGAGGCAAAATTACTTGACAATCAGGAAAAAAAAAAAAAAAGGTAAACAAACATCATTAACAAACTATCCACCTAAGAATCCAGTATATTTTGCACGGTGAATATAAACTACAACCTCATTTAGGGAATTGAACAAGATATACATGTGATTTGGAATTGCAAATCCAAATATATCTCCCATGATAGAATATACTACCCAGGTTGAATGGCACATATTTAGTTGTTACAGACCTGAAGGAATATCAAGGTAGGAGGAAAGTCTGGAAAGTGAAGAGCTAAAAGACAATGGGGAGACTATAATAATGGGAAATGGAGATAACGCACCAAAAATGGCATGGAATAACTCACCATCTTCTGCATGTCAGAATTTGCATCTCCAGCAGGAACAAGGACGGTAATACCCAATATATGGACATTCCATGTAACAATCTTTCGATTTGATAAGACATGCCTGTGGAGAAATATAAAACGTAGGAATAACAGCAGGAGCAGGAGGATTAAACATAGATATCCAATTGATTTGCATCAGTATAACCCTATTACATGGACAAGTAATATCCATGTGTTTGACTGGGAGGCAAGAAGATCTATTTAATAGATGAGCTTGTTATACTTACCCAATTTTAGTCTGAAGTCGTGCATTAATATTTTGAATTTTGTTGATGGACGACAGAATCTGAAACACGGTACAATATCAAGTCATGACATCATTAAAGCAACTATTTATTAAAGCCTTGCTTTAATTAATACTTGTCAAAACCTTGCTTTATTAATTAAAGCAACTATTAGTTTAGGTATAAGAATGCTAAGTTTTAATGTTACAATGTTAAAAGTTGTACAAGGAGAGTTAAAACTTCAAGTTGAATGTCTTCCCCCCATTGGAAAATTATCATGGATGTTGCGTTTGACATCTATATTCTATAACTGGGCTATCCATACATCAAACCATCACTGTCTCTCTTCTCTTTTCTCTTTTCTCTTTTCTGATTTTCCTGACATGGTATTTGAGCATTTACAATTTCTCGGTAGAGACTTATGGCATTCGTCAGATAGCGAGCAATCTAAAGTTTCTCCCTTCTCATAATTTAGGTATTCTACTTTCTGGTGACTGTTCTGGCATTATGTCTTCTTGACGTAACCATTCCAATGACACTCTCTCGCACTAGTGACTAGTCCAGCCAGCACATGTTTCATTTCCACTGATAATTCCGAAGGAACAGTGCCTCTTTCTAGTGATCATCTGATGCCAATCTGCACTTCCTTAAGGTGACTGTTCCAAAAGTACTGGGGCTCTTTCTTGTTTGGTGGCCTTGCCTTATTCTGGTCATGTTTTGCAACTTTTTTTGGGGTGATTTTGAAAACTATTCTTTTTCAGCAACATTCTGTGAGCTTCCGATAAGTTGCTCCAACTGCTCCGTCAGTACTGTTCTGACAACTATTTACTCTGATTTCAAAGTAATCAAATTTGTTACCTTAACTTGCATTTGGCGATATGCTGATATGTAACTTATAATGTTAGTTTTATAAGAAATTAAGATTTAAAGTTATTAATCACCAATTTTTTCATAAAGTATTCTGGCTGCAATACTTTACGTTTTCAAAATAAGAACTGATCAGTTTCCCCGCCTTTGACATTGGCAGACCTGCCCAGTGTTGAGAGTTATGTCGAGAAGTTAGGTCTATTAGTTAGATATTGTCTGCTTCGACAAATATGATATATGGTGCGTGTTCGACTCCTATTAATAGGTGTATTTATTCATCAAGTTATTAATGCATCTTTTCTTCTCCAATTCTTGTTGCATTAACTTGATGCTCTCTGTCACTATTAGGACATCCATTGCATGATTCATTATATAAGAAATATTCATGCAAAAAATATTAAAGGCAATCAGAAATCAATTAATAAATGAATGCAACACATTGATACCAAACACCACCAAACAGAATGTCATATTTTCAGTATTACCTTTCGTACGTAATACAATAAGATGTAACTATGTTTATCAGCGGATTAACCTGGAGGCTAAAGTGGAAATAAGACAGACTCTGGATTAAGCGATCTCAAAAAGTATCAAATTTTATGGATCTCTAAGTACAATAATCATAATAACTTGAATACTTACTGTGTCCTGCAGAGAACAGCAGTGTTCCAAAAGGGAAGAAAGACTCATAATATTCTTGACACATTCTAAATCACAGGTTATGTGAAGTGGCTGGATAGATGCCTGTTTACACGAACGTAGAGGATGTAAGTCTTCGAAAAAAACTCCCATTCAAAATTAAATAACTCATGATAGCTGCAAAATATTGTGCCAATAGTTAAAAGCTTGTAACTGACCTAAATATTGTAAAAAGCAAGGAAAATTATAGTACCTTCACAGATAAAGTAGCAGCCTGCTTAAGATGCGACATGTCAAGTTGGAAACTTAGAGAAGGTTGATGAATATTTGGCTTGCCTCCATCAGAATTTACCTAAATGAATTAATGGTTATGTGAGAATGCACGGGAGAAAAATCTATTTATTAACAATGATAAAGTGAGCCCTATATATAA
>ML280429.1:0-10756 GCA_005239495.1 Nicotiana undulata
TATTTAGCGAGCACGGACTATCATCTCCTGCTACCCGATTACTATCTTTAAGTTGTTACTTAAAGCGTTCTAGTTGATTATAGTTCGTTTCTTATGCGTGCACTACCCGTCCCTTACCTATGGCCTTGAGGCGTTAGGACCTCTATTTTGGGATAGTTCTAGACTGAGCCTAGGTTACTCAAATTTGTAAAAGACTAAGCGACGAACAAAACAACCAGGACTTTCAGATAAAAGGTAGATATGGGCTCATATTGACCTCCGCACATAAAACAACAAATGCACACAATTGATTGGCATGCTTCATTAATCTTAAAGTTCCTATATGCAGGATATCTATGCGAGAAGACAAATACATAGAGGTAGTTTTATTAAGGCGAGTGTCACGACTTATTATTTGCCTACTGATTTTATTCAATATAATATCTGGGCACTTCAGGCAGTAATGCATCACAATCACGAATCCAGAATTGTTATTAAGTCCTATAGGCATATTGTCTAAGTGATTGATAGTGGCGATTGTATTCAAAACCAATTAGTAGAATTCTATAGGCATGACTTCTACGAATGTGATGGTTATTATCCTATAGGCATGATTTCTAAGTGCAAACTGATTTTAGCTTTATATAGACATGTTTCATAGCCTTGTTTTTTCCTTTAATCCTATAGGGATGCTTTCTAATTAAAGAACTGACTTAAATCCTATGGGCATGATCTCTAGGTTTAAAACTGATTTTTTATCTTATAGGCATGATATCTATTACTGAATTGAGTTAACCCTATAGGCATGATATCTATTAAGCAGTACATGGGCAGAAATGATACATATTTCTAGAAAACAATTGAATCAAACATTGGGGTCCTATAGGCATGATTGCTAACACATATTTATTGGACAAATTAATGCATCCTATAGGCAGGATTTCTAACAAAGTTATAATATTAATCCTATAGGCAGGATGTCTAATGTGCGCACACAATATAACACTTGCACGACTAAGCAGAATCACCATTGCTAATGAAAATCCTATAGGCAGGATTTCTAAACACAACGTAGAACTTATACAATTTGATAAAATGAGCAGAATTTAACAGCATACATGAGATCCTATAGGCAGGGTTTCTACCCGAATTATCAAGAAAATAAAGGACCCTTCCCAGTTTATACTAAACACCTCAGAATCTGTTTGTTACAAAATTATTACAGACCAGAGTAATGAATGAATTACATAACAGTAATAAGATACACTATATGGAGCCTTTTATTAGTCCCAAATGAACCTGGGGAACCAGTCCTTCAAACCAATCAAATTCGAGGCTTATCTCACAGGTACAACATAACCAATAATGAGTGATTCACCCTCGGCACATATAGAACCAGGTTTCCAGTGTGTCAAAGTTCACAAGGGCCTCAGGGACCCAGAGCAATGCTCACACCAGAACCACATACTCAGAGATGATTCCAAAGAGATTAGGAATCATTTCCTAGTGTGTCAGAGTTCATAGGAGTCTCACATGGACCCCTAACAGCGCTTACACTGGGGTGGTTGAGGATAGAACCTAAGGGACTAAGAGTGAAAGTTTAAAAAAAAAAGAAAAAGAGTAACAACATATAAAAGAAGGTTGAGACAGATCTAAAACATTTTTGATATTAGAATAAAACAAAGTTTAGAACATAGAACTTGTAGGCAGAATTGCATTAAGAAACAAGCAAGGTTCATTGATGTTCGACCAAAAATGCATATATTTTTCCATTGTTGCCTCATGTTCTATTACTTTTAATCGCCTTTTGAGTGTTAATTATATCATATTATGCTTAATATTATATTTTAACTGTGTAGGAATAAAGCGGTGTGAAGATGAAGAGATTTGGAGCAAAAGTGAATAAAAAGCGAAAGAAAAAGAAGGAAATTATATTAATAAAATAAAGGGGGACACCCTTTCATCTTTGTCCCCTCAGTGGAGACAACCAAAATAAAGAAGACCTAAACATTAGGATTTCAAACTTGTGAAGGAATTGAAATTGCAGATCGTTATTGTTTTCAGCGCCAGGACCAGCGTTGGGCGCTAGCCTGGACGCTGTGTTGCGGGATTTTTACCTTTTTGTTCGGGACAAGGTTATTTCGGCCATACACGACTCCAACTCATATAAAAAGGGTCCTAAACCTAATTTTTAGGGGATGGAACGTATTTTTTGAAGGAGAATTGACGTGGGGGAACATACACCATACTTGGAGGAGGCTTCTAACTAGTTTCTCTTCTCTTTCTTTAATTTTATAGTTTATTAGTTCTAGAGTTTTGGGTGCCACATGAACGTTGTAGTTTGAAGCTTAAATTGTTCTTATTATTTTATCATATAGGTTTATTTATTCAATCTTGCTCTTAGTTATTTGATTGCTTGATCACCAATTAAATACTATCTACGAATCTAGGATTGAACTCGGGAGATAGAATTCTAGATTGCATATAAGATTGAGTAGAGCAAGATCTTAACTCTTAAGGGGGGTGGATTTGCGGTTAGGATATGAATATACCTAATCTCCTTGCTTGATTATTATACGGGAATTATTAATGCGTTCTTGTTAATCCTAATTCCATATAAATATAGGCGTTAGGTTAGCTTGAATAGGCGAGTTGTACTTCGTAGAAGTCTACGAGCAACATTAACCCCGTCAACCAATAAACTAGATAAATTAAATTAGACGATTTAAGTGGAAAACTCAACAGGATTGTTAGCTAACCCATAGATCTAGAATATTTACTCGCATTGAATTCATCTTTAATATTGTCCTTGTTTATTTAATCTCTTTGTTTGCTACGCTAGATTAGTTGTAGTTAATTAATCATACTTTAGAAAATCGCTTGAATATATTAATTGTTTGATTTAATTTAGTTGATAGTTAATCAAAAGTCCCTGTGGGTACGATATCTGGACTTACAATCCTATATTACTTGTCGACCACATATACTTGCGTGTGCATTTGGGAGCAACAAGTTTTTGGCGCCGTTGCTAGGGACTTAGAAATTAACTATTTTACTAGATTGAATTTTTACTTTTTTCTATTCAAGTTTTTTTTATTTTTATTTGTATCTTAATTTAATATTTTATTATCTTTCTTGACATGGCATCTTGGAATGATAATTGGTCGAATAGTGGTTATTCTTATTATGACGATCCTTATCCATATTGTGGAGGACCACACATATGGCAAAATTGTCCATCTCAATCTAATGTGTGGAATTTTTGTAATATGTGTGGTTGTCAAAGTGTCCATTGGGATGGTTGTCCTAATTCTTATTATCCTTCTCAGAGCTTTTGTTGTAATATTTCTAGTAATGTTAATGAGTTTGATAGGAGCAAGGAAGTGGAGGATATGGAAAGCATGGCTCGTATTATGGACTTGATGGGACAAGCAACAAAGCAACAAAACATGATGATAAGGCGAATAACCGAGCAACAAGATGAAAATCAAAAGGCTATGCAAAGGATTAGTGCAACACTCATGAGAATAAAGGCCGAGGCAGAGGAAGTGGCTAAAGAGAGCGAGTTCCAACCAGTAGATAATTTTTAAGAAGCAGCTATAGTGAGCCAATCTTGGCTAGAGGAACAAGCTCAACTGATAAAATCTCACGAGTTTATCCGTGATGGTCTTTCAAATATGACTGAACAACTGATAGAAGGAAGAACTGAGCTCAGGCAAGAGATGGATCAATTTGGCTCAGATATCAATGACCTGCAGGCTCAATTGAAAAAAAAGGCTGTGGCTTCTGATGCCCTACAACCAATTTTTGTAGATACTGGCCAACTTGTAGAGCAGAAAGAGGAATTCCAAGAATTCGTCCAAAATATTATTAACGATGCCAAGGTTGAAAAAGTGCGCAAAGTTAAAGATGTCGAAAATAATGATGTTTTGGAGTTGGGGCGCAGTGGACCTCATTCTAACCAATTTTTAACATTGTGTTTGGTCGGTGACATGAGAATTGATCCATTCGAGCATATGGAGGAGTCAATGGATGAGGAAAAAAGTGTTTATATTCTGAAATTTGTCATGCCAAGGAGACAAAACGACATTCCTCACTTAAAGGCTAAGAAGTGCAAGATGCGATACCTATTGATTGGTTCCTTTATTTTTACACCACCGCCCCAGGAACGTGATTGAAAAATTGATGCAAAATTGGGGGAGCAATTTATATCCTCAAAGTTGAAGGAAAAGTGGTGAAAGTGATGGCTTCATGCCGCGACGTTAAATCAAGCGCTTGTTGGGAGGCAACCCAATTTTTTTTTTTCTTTTTTTAACTTTTGCTTATTTTTTTTATTATGCTATATTTTTTGTAGTGTTGTTTTTGTATTTTGTAGGAGTAGGAGCATGGAGTCAAAGTCAATAGGCATGTGCAAAAGAGAGCATGTGGTTGAAACTAAGTGTGGGGTACCTGCACAAAGAATCATACCCGGGAGAAGTCTGAGTATCCCGTGAGCTGCTAATTCGTCGGCCTTTGGCCTACCAGGGAGTCTCTTTTACCTTCTTGTTTTTTATAGTGTGCATTGAGGACATTGCACAATTTTAAGTGTGGAGTGAGGAGATTGTCTGGGTGATTTTCTGCGTTATTCTAGCTTAATTGTAGTATTCTTTTTAGTGTAGTGATTTTTGTCAAAAACGTTTTAAAAAAAAACGAAAATTGAGAAAAAAACTCATAAAATTTTGGACTTTTCCCGACGATGGATCTTTTGGACAGCTTTCTTGAGGGATTAATGTCCAAATAAAAAAAATAAAAAATATTTTATTTTTGTTTCTAGTTAGTTTTTGTTAGGTAATCCCCCTTGTTTTTTCTTTGTGCATCGGTTATTTTTCAGGGGATGTAATTTGAACCGGGTAAACCTTTTTATTTTTAGGATTAGTTTTTTTTTAGTAGTAGTAAAAGAGGGAGAAGAAAAACTCTTGTGACTTGTTTGATACTAGCATATTTAGGTCTGAACTTGGGTAACTTTCCTCTGAGTGCTTGAATAATGAATAAAATAGCAGACTTTCTGACACCTAAGCTCAAGGTTGTGACTCTATATATAGCTTATTCTTATTTTGTCGTTCGCTATGATCCTGTCTGTCTTAGACTAGAATTGATCCATCTTGATTGATACTTGTGCCATGTGTGGTGAGGACTTATTACATATATTCCATATTTTGTATCTTAGTATAGAACTTGCCCTGCATGTTATTGAAGCGAAATAAAAGTATTGCTCTGTTTAAAAGATGATAATAGGCTTTCTTTGTTATGTCTTGTGAATTTTAGCCTTTTCAGATATTGTACCACTAGTTAGCCCTTTGAGCCTGTAGCCTTTTGTTTGAAAGTCGTATTTTTTCCTTTATTCTTTTAATGAATCCCTAGTTTTTGCACCTTGCTTACTTGAGCACTGTTGCTTAGACTATAATATCAATTGATAAATTTGAAGAAAGGGATGGTTAAGTGAAAAATGGTGAACAACGAAAGCTGCAAAGTGATGAAGAGGCCCTCGTGTAAAGAATGTGACATGACAAAAAGAGAACAAAAAAAATTGCTTTGAAAAAAATGATACTTTCTTGATATGAGAAAATACTTGTGAAACAATAGATGAAGAGAGGGCTGAAAAATAAAGTGAATTGTAGAAAATAATGGGTGATGAGGTCTAAAAGTGCAAAGTGCTTAGGGAAGTGTAAGTCAGTATTATATAGTTCTCCTACCCGTCCCTTAGCCAATATTACAACCCGTTAAAGTCCTATTTGATTCTATTTGTCACGACCCAAATTTCTAACTCAGGTCGTGATTACGCCCAACACCGGAGTCAGGCAAGCCAACACTAGTTTACTAACGAGGTTACCTCATTTAATAGGATATTCAAATACTTGCCAAGTTTTAAGTTAAGAAAATCGTTAAATGGAAGTCGATAAGTGAGGAAACTTAACTCAATGTAACTCAAAAATCATGTGCCAACATATACAGTTTAGCAAAAATACTAGAATGTCTACTACGTGAGCCATGACCTAGTGTCACAAGTCTACAGGCGACTAGTAGAATATACAAGACTAGACAAAATGAATGTACTACTGTTTGAAGAGAATAGACAGAAATATCCAAAATTATAGATAACTCCACAGTGCTGCTGAGGATCGCCAGGAGGAGAAGCTCACCGTGAAGTCAGGCGCGGAATACTCTCAGGATCGCGCTCCGGTCTGATAACTAGATGCACCTGCCTCAGAACCTGTATAATTAAGTACACAAGCGTAGCATGGGTACATATAAACAAATATGTACCCAATGAGTATCCCGTCTAAACTCGAAGAAGTAGTGACGAGAGGTAGACTTGATACTCACTAGGGTCAATGACAATAATATAATTAAATGAAACTAAGCAGGATTAGCAGTTATGGAAATCAAGAAGACATGAAATATCAAGCATGTAAATTTGCAATCTACCCTCATGTGTCAAATATCAGTTTTCATGAAAGTCCCAAGTTCCCTTCCACAAAGAGCAATTTATTGATAATAATAATAAGACTCTCAGTCAAATACACAACACATAGTAGGCCGAGGCGTACGGCCGAAGCGACGTAAAAATAAATGTGCACTGCCGAGGGTCGAACGGCTCAAACCATAGATGCATCTATTACCCCGCTCGCGAATCGATCATGCAACACGGTTGACATAATTATAAAACTACCCCGCTCACGAATCATACATGCGACGCGGGTGCTCGTATTCATACACAAAGTTAATAGGAAATTCAGGAATTTAATAGAGATTATACTTAGAAACAAGGACTAGGGAAACAGTAAAACTGAATGTAACTTCCTAATATTCTCATACTAGTTCAAGGATAATAATCAGCTAGGAATACATGTAGAGATACAGGAAGGCACATAAAACATGCTTGTGAGCCCTAAAACTACCCGACATAACATAGTAGTAGCTACGCACGAACTCTCATCACCTCGTGCGTGCGTAGCCCCCGCAAATAAGGACATTTCAATCATTTATAATTACCTATGGGGACAATTCCCTATTACAAGGTGGGAAAGAAGACTCACCTCGTGTAGAACCTACTTCCCGGGTCAAGAACGCGCCCGAAACTCTAAACTCGTCACCCAAGGACTCGAAACTAGTCAAATGTTATACAAAAGTGTCAATATACACTAAAGAGTATGAGATTCTCCTACTAGTTTAGTTAATTCATCTTACTTGAAGAATCCCTAAATACACCCCCGGGGCCACATGCTCGGATTCCAAAATTTTTCGAAGAAAACACTCACCCATAACCTAAGGATCATTAATATATGATTTTTGTATGATTTCATGGTAACTAAGTAGAGAAATTCCCAAAAATTCATCAAGCCCTAGGTTTCCACTCTAACCCTTGATTACACTAATTAGGGTGTTAATCTACCTAGGAATTGATGTATTAAACCAACATTGAAGTGGAAATTACTTACCTCTTAGCAGCTAGGTCGTTTGGCTCTCTCTCTCAAGCTCCCAAAATCGCCAATGGAGGAAGAAATGGGGTGAAAAATGGTTAAGTCCCGTGTTTAAAGAACTCACTGCCATCAGTGATTTCGCACCTGCGGCTCGAGGCTCGCACCTGCGAGCCAAGGCTCGCACCTGTGGAAGTGGCCAAGAAGTCCTGGATCGCACCTGCGGAGGGAGGTCCGCACCTTCGGCTCCGCTCCTGCGGAATCATGTCCGCACCTGTGATAATGGACCTTCTCCCCTGGGGCCGCACCTGCGAGGCCTGGACCGCATGAGCGGTCTCGCACCTGTGACTGGGCAACCGCACCTGCGATCACACCAGTTCAGGTGCACCAACAGTTAAGGCTGCTGGATTTTGGCCTCGGTTGGTGCCTGGGAGGCACCTCGGCCCACCCGAGTCCCCGTTCAAATATACCAACAAGTCCTAAATCATATTACGGACTTGATCGAGCCTTCGGAACACCCGAAACAACGCTAAAACTCAAAATCACCCCTCAAAACCCCTTAGAATCAAACTTAAGAACTTTAAGTTCTTGAACTCGGTTTCAATGCGCCGAATCGACATATACTACTCGGAATGACACCAAATTTTGCAGGCAAGTCATAAATGACATAACGGAACTATTCCCGGTCTCGGAATTCTGTTCGGACCTCGATAACACAAAAACACATTCCAAACCAAATTATGAACTTAAGGAAAACTCTATTTTCGCTATTTGGCGTCGAAACACTCCCAGGTCATCCAAAACCCATTCCGGACATACGCACAAGTCTAAAATCATCATACGAAGCTACGGGAACCGTCGAAACTCGATTCCAAGGTCGTTTACTCAAAATGTTGACCGAAGTCAAGCTTGGACTTAAAGGCCAACCTTAAGGAACCAAGTGTTCCTATACCACTCTAAATAGTTCCAAATAACGAACCACCCGTCCCCACAAGTCATAAATCACTATAAGCTGCTATGGGAAGTCTTATATAGGGGAACAGGGTCCGATTACGCAAAACGACCGTTCGGGTCGTTACACTATTTGAGCATACTTAATTAGTAGAGATGTACATAATGGGCAAACTTATGTTCTTTGTGCAAATATGTGAATTCATTTGTGAGTGCGAGAGTTGTTCTTTGATGCTTAGTCCTTAAATTATATTCATTATTTCATTTGAGTGTATGAAATATTTTTTTCTTGTGAGGGCACTTGTTACATGATAGATAGGTGATGTTATTAGCATTTTTGACAGAATAGGTGAGCGATCTTAATTTTGGTAAGTTAGAGTCCGTCTCTGAGGTTAGGAGGTTAGATGTTTGTTGTTTATTTGTGACTTGTATATCTTGTACGATGATAAGGAAGTGTATATCTGATGGTTTGAGTTGTTATAGGGCCTAATTGTTAGTACCAACTGAAGTGGTGGTGTTTCTAGGCTTGATTTATTAAAAGTGATTTTAATGCTTACTCGAGGACGAGCAAGAGTCTAAGTGTGGGGCGTTGATGTTCGGAAAAAAATACATATATTTTTCCATTGTTGCCTCATGTTCTAGTACTTTTAATCGCCTTTTGAGTGTTAGTTATATCATATTATGCTTAATATTATATTTAAACTATGTAGGAATAAAGCGGTGTGAAGATGAAGAGATTTGAAACAAAAGTAAATAAAACGCGGAAGAAAAAGAAAGGAAATTATATTAAAAAAATAAAGGGGGGACACCCATTCATCTTTGTCCCCCCAAGTGGAGACAACCAAAATAAAGAAGACCTAAACATTAGGATTTCAACGTGTGAAGGAATTGAAATTGTAAATCGTTAATGCGTTTAGCGCCAGGACCAGCGCTGGGCGCTGGCCTGGACGCTGTGTTACGGAATTTTTCCTTTTTTGTTCGGGACAAGGTTATTTCGGCCCTACAAGACTCCAACTCATATAAAAAGGGTCCTAAACCTAATTTTGAGGGATGGAACGTATTTTTTGAAGGAGAATTGACGCGGGGGAACATACACCACACTTGGAGGAGGCTTCTAACTAGTTTCTCTTCTCTTCCTTTAATTTCATAGTTTATTAGTTCTAGAGTTTTGGGTTTTACATGAACGTAGCTTAAATTGTTCTTATTATTTTATCAGATAGGTTTATTTATTCAATGTTGCACTTAATTATTTGATTGCTTGATCACAAATTAAATACTATCTACGAATCTATGATTGAACTCGGGAGAGGGAATTCTAGATTGCATATAAGATTGAGTAGAACAAGATCTTAACTCTTAGGGGGGGGGGGGGGGGGGATTTGCGGTTAGGATAGGAATATACCTAATCGCCTTGCTTGGGTATTATACGGGAATTATTAATGCGTTCTTGTTAATATTAATTCCATAGGAATATAGGCGTTAGGTTAGCTTGAATAGGCGAGTTGTACTTCGGGAGAAGGCTACGAGCAATATTAACCCCGTCAATAAATAAACTAGATACATTAATTAGACGATTTAAGTGGAAAACTCAACGACATTGTTAGCTAACCCATAGCTCTAGAATATTCACTCACATTGAATTCGTCTTTAAGCTTGTCCTTGTTTCTTTAATCTCTTTGTTTTCTACACTAGATTAGTTGTAGTTAATTAATCATACTTTAGAAAATCGCTTGAATATATTAATTGTTTAATTTAATTTAGTTGACAGTTAATCACAAGTCCCTGTGGGTACGATATCTGGACTTACAATCCTATATTACTTGTCAACCACGTATACTTGCGTGTGCGTTATGGAGCAACATTCATGCTCAAACACACAGTTCAAATAAGTTAAAATTTGGGAAAACAATCTAGTTAAGCTAGGTCTTCATGCTAGCATTTAGGACAGTCTTACTAAACCATAGAGAACCAAACATGTCACGACCTGAAATCCCACCTTCGGGCCATGACTGCGTCTAACGTTGAACCCGCTAGAAAAGCCAACGTTTGAAGCAAATAAACTCATAAACAACAAAAACGAATAGGATAACTAAAATACAACATAACACTTTCGAAATGAAACCCATAAACAAATCCCAGAACTGGTGTCACATACTCACGGACTATCTAAGTGATTACTATAACAAAAGGTCTGAAATAAGTACATAAGACTGTCTAGAAATACAAAGTAAGACAGAGCTGAAAATGGAAAGTAGGAGGTGACGTCAAGGCCCACGAACGTCTGCGGGTCTACCTCGAGTCTCCTGTGTGACTGAATGAGATGCTCCGATCGTCAGTGATCTCCGGGCCCGGCTGCGTAGTCTGCACAA